>CAWUFW010017491.1:0-259220 GCA_963921515.1 Calotriton arnoldi | reverse complement strand
AGGACCGGTTTCTGGCATTCCAGCCGTCATCAGCCAGGCCTGTGGATCCAGTGGCAAAGTGAGGCAAAGGGACCCCGTCTGGGCATACCCCGCCAACCAGGGCGACCAAAGCGTGCAAAGGGGATGATGGACCGGAACGTTTGAGCCAATCAAACACTCACCCCCAGTCAACTGATCTGGGTTTAATCCATCATCATTCTTTAGCTCACTCCACCACCCCCAGTTCAGACATGGCCATATGCAAATCAGTCTGACCCTGTGCCTCATGGGAACAGTCCAGCCCGAACTGCCAAGCCATGTCTTCCCTGGACCGGAAACAAGCATCCTAGGACCGGTTTCTGGCATTTCAGCCGTCATCAGCCAGGCTTGCTTGAATCCAGTGGCAAAGTGAGCAAGGGACCCACGTCTGGGCATACCCCCGCCAACTTAGGGCGAACAAAGCGATACAAAGGGGATGATGGACGGAGCGTTTGAGCCAATCAAACACTCACCCCCAGTCAACTGATCTGGGTTTAATCCATCATCATTCTTTAGCTCACTCCACCACCCCAGTTCAGACATGGCCATATGCAAATCAGTCTGACCCTGTGCCTCATGGGAACAGTCCAGCCCGAACTGCCAAGCCATGTCTTCCCTGGACCGGAAACAAGCATCCTAGGACCGGTTTCTGGCATTTCAGCCGTCATCAGCCAGGCTTGCTTGAATCCAGTGGCAAAGTGAGCAAGGGACCCACGTCTGGGCATACCCCCGCCAACTTAGGGCGAACAAAGCGATACAAAGGGGATGATGGACCGGAGCGTTTGAGCCAATCAAACACTCACCCCCAGTCAACTGATCTGGGTTTAATCCATCATCATTCTTTAGCTCACTCCACCACCCCAGTTCAGACATGGCCATATGCAAATCAGTCTGACCCTGTGCCTCATGGGAACAGTCCAGCCCGAACTGCCAAGCCATGTCTTCCCTGGACCGGGAAACAAGCATCCTAGGACCGGTTTCTGGCATTTCAGCCGTCATCAGCCAGGCTTGCTTGAATCCAGTGGCAAAGTGAGCAAGGGACCCACGTCTGGGCATGCCCCGCCAACTTAGGGCGACCAAAGCGATACAAAGGGATGATGGACGGAGCGTTTGAGCCAATCAAACACTCACCCCCAGTCAACTGATCTGGGTTTAATCCATCATCATTCTTTAGCTCACTCCACCACCCCAGTTCAGACATGGCCATATGCAAATCAGTCTGACCCTGTGCCTCATGGGAACAGTCCAGCCCGAACTGCCAAGCCATGTCTTCCCTGGACCGGAAACAAGCATCCTAGGACCGGTTTCTGGCATTCCAGCCGTCATCAGCCAGGCTTGCTTGAATCCAGTGGCAAAGTGAGCAAGGGACCCACGTCTGGGCATACCCCGCCAACTTAGGCGACCAAAGCGATACAAAGGGATGATGGACGGAGCGTTTGAGCCAATCAAACACTCACCCCAGTCAGCTGATCTGGGTTTAATCCATCATCATTCTTTAGCTCACTCCACCACCCCAGTTCAGACATGGCCATATGCAAATCAGTCTGACCCTGTGCCTCATGGGAACAGTCAACCAACTGCCAAGCCATGGCTTCTGGAAGCCGGAAACATGCATCCTAGGATGCTTGTTTCGGTCAGGAAGACATGGCTTAGCAGTTCGGGCTGGACTGTTCCCATGAGCACAGGGTCAGACTGATTTGCATATGGCCATGTCTGAACTGGGGTGGTAGGTGAGCTAAAGAATGATGATGGATTAAACCCAGATCAGTTGACTGGGGGTGAGTGTTTGATTGGCCCAAACGTTCCGTCCATCATCCCCTTTGTATCGCTTTGGTCGCCCTAAGTTGGCGGGGTATGCCCAGACGTGGGTCCCTTGCTCACTTTGCCACTGGATTCAAGCAAGCCTGGCTGATGACGGCTGAAATGACAGAAACCGGTCCTAGGATGCTTGTTTCCGGTCCAGGGAAGACATGGCTTGGCAGTTCGGGCTGGACTGTTCCCATGAGGCACAGGGTCAGACTGATTTGCATATGGCCATGTCTGAACTGGGGTGGTGGAGTGAGCTAAAGAATGATGATGGATTAAACCCAGATCAGTTGACTGGGGGTGAGTGTTTGATTGGCTCAAACGTTCCGTCCATCATCCCCTTTTGTATCGCTTTGGTCGCCCTAAGTTGGCGGGGGTATGCCCAGACGTGGGTCCCTTGCTCACTTTGCCACTGGATTCAAGCAAGCCTGGCTGATGACGGCTGAAATGCCAGAAACCGGTCCTAGGATGCTTGTTTCCGGTCCAGGGAAGACATGGCTTGGCAGTTCGGGCTGGACTGTTCCCATGAGGCACAGGGTCAGACTGATTTGCATATGGCCATGTCTGAACTGGGGTGGTGGAGTGAGCTAAAGAATGATGATGGATTAAACCCAGATCAGTTGACTGGGGGTGAGTGTTTGATTGGCTCAAACGTTCCGTCCATCATCCCCTTTTGTATCGCTTTGGTCGCCCTAAGTTGGCGGGGTATGCCCAGACGTGGGTCCCTTGCTCACTTTGCCACTGGATTCAAGCAAGCCTGGCTGATGACGGCTGAAATGCCAGAAACCGGTCCTAGGATGCTTGTTTCCGGTCCAGGGAAGACATGGCTTGGCAGTTCGGGCTGGACTGTTCCCATGAGGCACAGGGTCAGACTGATTTGCATATGGCCATGTCTGAACTGGGGTGGTGGAGTGAGCTAAAGAATGATGATGGATTAAACCCAGATCAGTTGACTGGGGTGAGTGTTTGATTGGCTCAAACGTTCCGTCCATCATCCCCTTTTGTATCGCTTGGTCGCCCTAAGTTGGCGGGGTATGCCCAGACGTGGGTCCCTTGCTCACTTTGCCACTGGATTCAAGCAAGCCTGGCTGATGACGGCTGAAATGCCAGAAACCGGTCCTAGGATGCTTGTTTCCGGTCCAGGGAAGACATGGCTTGGCAGTTCGGGCTGGACTGTTCCCATGAGGCACAGGGTCAGACTGATTTGCATATGGCCATGTCTGAACTGGGGTGGTGGAGTGAGCTAAAGAATGATGATGGATTAAACCCAGATCAGTTGACTGGGGGTGAGTGTTTGATTGGCTCAAACGTTCCGTCCATCATCCCCTTTTGTATCGCTTTGGTCGCCCTAAGTTGGCGGGGTATGCCCAGACGTGGGTCCCTTGCTCACTTTGCCACTGGATTCAAGCAAGCCTGGCTGATGACGGCTGAAATGCCAGAAACCGGTCCTAGGATGCTTGTTTCCGGTCCAGGGAAGACATGGCTTGGCAGTTCGGGCTGGACTGTTCCCATGAGGCACAGGGTCAGACTGATTTGCATATGGCCATGTCTGAACTGGGGTGGTGGAGTGAGCTAAAGAATGATGATGGATTAAACCCAGATCAGTTGACTGGGGGTGAGTGTTTGATTGGCTCAAACGTTCCGTCCATCATCCCCTTTGTATCGCTTTGGTCGCCCTAGGTTGGCGGGGTATGCCCAGACGTGGGTCCCTTGCTCACTTTGCCACTGGATTCAAGCAAGCCTGGCTGATGACGGCTGAAATGCCAGAAACCGGTCCTAGGATGCTTGTTTCCGGTCCAGGGAAGACATGGCTTGGCAGTTCGGGCTGGACTGTTCCCATGAGGCACAGGGTCAGACTGATTTGCATATGGCCATGTCTGAACTGGGGTGGTGGAGTGAGCTAAAGAATGATGATGGATTAAACCCAGATCAGTTGACTGGGGGTGAGTGTTTGATTGGCTCAAACGTTCCGTCCATCATCCCCTTTGTATCGCTTTGGTCGCCCTAAGTTGGCGGGGTATGCCCAGACGTGGGTCCCTTGCTCACTTTGCCACTGGATTCAAGCAAGCCTGGCTGATGACGGCTGAAATGCCAGAAACCGGTCCTAGGATGCTTGTTTCCGGTCCAGGGAAGACATGGCTTGGCAGTTCGGGCTGGACTGTTCCCATGAGGCACAGGGTCAGACTGATTTGCATATGGCCATGTCTGAACTGGGGTGGTGGAGTGAGCTAAAGAATGATGATGGATTAAACCCAGATCAGTTGACTGGGGGTGAGTGTTTGATTGGCTCAAACGTTCCGTCCATCATCCCCTTTGTATCGCTTTGGTCGCCCTAAGTTGGCGGGGGTATGCCCAGACGTGGGTCCCTTGCTCACTTTGCCACTGGATTCAAGCAAGCCTGGCTGATGACGGCTGAAATGCCAGAAACCGGTCCTAGGATGCTTGTTTCCGGTCCAGGGAAGACATGGCTTGGCAGTTCGGGCTGGACTGTTCCCATGAGGCACAGGGTCAGACTGATTTGCATATGGCCATGTCTGAACTGGGGTGGTGGAGTGAGCTAAAGAATGATGATGGATTAAACCCAGATCAGTTGACTGGGGGTGAGTGTTTGATTGGCTCAAACGTTCCGTCCATCATCCCCTTTGTATCGCTTTGGTCGCCCTAAGTTGGCGGGGGTATGCCCAGACGTGGGTCCCTTGCTCACTTTGCCACTGGATTCAAGCAAGCCTGGCTGATGACGGCTGAAATGCCAGAAACCGGTCCTAGGATGCTTGTTTCCGGTCCAGGGAAGACATGGCTTGGCAGTTCGGGCTGGACTGTTCCCATGAGGCACAGGGTCAGACTGATTTGCATATGGCCATGTCTGAACTGGGGTGGTGGAGTGAGCTAAAGAATGATGATGGATTAAACCCAGATCAGTTGACTGGGGGTGAGTGTTTGATTGGCTCAAACGTTCCGTCCATCATCCCCTTTTGTATCGCTTTGGTCGCCCTAAGTTGGCGGGGGTATGCCCAGACGTGGGTCCCTTGCTCACTTTGCCACTGGATTCAAGCAAGCCTGGCTGATGACGGCTGAAATGCCAGAAACCGGTCCTAGGATGCTTGTTTCCGGTCCAGGGAAGACATGGCTTGGCAGTTCGGGCTGGACTGTTCCCATGAGGCACAGGGTCAGACTGATTTGCATATGGCCATGTCTGAACTGGGGTGGTGGAGTGAGCTAAAGAATGATGATGGATTAAACCCAGATCAGTTGACTGGGGGTGAGTGTTTGATTGGCTCAAACGTTCCGTCCATCATCCCCTTTTGTATCGCTCCAGCCCAGAACAAGGCAGTAACCTATGAGTTGTCTCTAGTGTAGTGTAATTGCCTCTAAGTTGACTCAGTGGTGAGTGCAGATATTCTATGCCTGTACAACGTCTTGATTGTCATGTGGCCAGGTAACATCAGCATTGTAGGAAGGTGGAATCTGACTATATGGTTGCCCCCACTTTTTTTATGGTGTTTTGCTGGTTTATGACAAGTTGGACTGGGATCCTGCTATTCAGGGCCCCAGTCTATCTGCTTTCTCTCTAAAAAGGTTTCCATGTGCCTTAGGCACATCACTGATTGGGATCTGGAGTGCCCTTATAAGTCCCTAGTATATGGTATACTATGTACCAAGGGCATAGGTACCTCAGAGGCCTGCCAGGGGCTGCAGCATGTATTATGCAACCCCTGGAAGGCCATCCAAACTGACACCACAGGTCTGCTACTGCAGCCTGGGTAAGGTGGTGCATGCACCCCTTACTATGATATAGGTTACCTATATCACTAAATACATACACACATATAAACCTATAAGTCACTCCTAAGGCAGGCCTTATCAATCCTAAAGGCAGAGTGCATGGTTCCTATGTGAGAGGGTGCCCCTGCATGAGCAGGGCCCCTCTGCAGCGTTCGGAGACCATCTCTGATGCTGTTTGTAGTGCAGCCTGACCATATACTCTTAAGCGCATTATATCCTCGCGGTAAAATGCTAACTTTGGAATGGCTGCACCGAAACATGTCGTGTTTGGTGTCAAACATCTTGGAATACTACCCCCCCATCAATACTGGTGGCGGGGGTAGCATTCCACCCTTCTAGAGGGAAAGACATGTTAACTCTGACTAGTCCGGTAACTTCTTTCCAGAGCCCTGGCATCACAAAATGGATGCTGCTGCCACAGACACGAGTCTGGCCTCCTGCTGCTGGACGAAACTCCGGCAGGGGAGGCCTGGACAATAGGTTTCCTGTCCCAGGGAGGTGTGACCACCTCCCCAGACAGGATAATGTGTATTGGGGCTGGGCGGGAGCACTTTCGGGTGCTTTGAAGTCCTGCACTGGGGGCACATTTGGTGTCCCTGTGCATACCCCAGTTCAAACCGGATCAGGGGCTTGCAGCCCCTGGTTTGGCGCGACCTGGACAAAGGGAAAGGGGTGTAGCCACCCCTCTGCCCTGACCCACCCATAGGTGGGGCCACAGAGTAGTCCAACCCCTATCTTTAGTATAAAGGTAGGAACCCAGTCCTTAGGACTTTAGATTATCCCTGGACGAAACTCTGTAACTGAATCCTGGACCTTCGACGCTCTACTCACGATTAGAGGACAGAAGAATCTCCCTTGGGGTCAAGGAGTGACTCCCCTGCTTGGCAGGCACCAAAGAAGCATCTGTCCGGTTCGCATTTCTGAAGCTCCCGTCGGACGCCGAAGTCATCGCATCACCAGAGGTGGATTCTCAGACTTCTCCGAGGCTACCCTGAGTCCCCAGCAAAGCTGAGGCCTGTGGCTATTGTGGGTGACTTGAGACCGTGACCCCTGGACACCGAGCACATTTGCAAGTGCATCCTCTTCTGGGTCTCCCAAGAAGTCGTGCTTTGGGCTCCAAGTAGCCCTAGCCTCCAGCACCACCAGCACCGAAGATCACTGGCCCCCACTCCACGAGTGTCCTGTAAGCCAGATCCACGTGCGGCGTCACGAGGCTCCTTTGCGGTCGCTAGCCCATTAGCTAGTAGCCCTTAACGAAGGTCAATCCTTTTCTTACTTGGCATCCTGGTTGCTCCAGGCCTGCCCTCACTTACCCTTGCTGGGTGAGTTCTACAGACCTTGTTGGTCTGCACCATCGACGATCTACATCTTCACCAAGACTTGCCGTTGCCAAGGCTTGTTGGGGCCAATCCGGTCGCGGACACCTCAGCACTCGACAGACATCATGTACCAGCCTGAATCCTGCTCCTGGTCGCCAACAATGCCTCCTGGACCTCGTGGCTGAAGAGTCAAGATGACTGTCAACGCACCTGAAGCACTCGACATCGGTGGGCATCTGTCCATCGCCTTCCTGGTCACTGGCTAGTGACCCAGACTCTGTCCCCTCTGCTTTCAGGTTCTTCAGAACTCCGATCCACTCTTGGATCCACCCGGACACTTTTCTCTTGGCCGCCAGCAGCACTTTGCAGCAGATCGCCATTCGAATCGACGACGAAACCCGACCCCGAAAGGCACCTATGCACCCGGCTTCCCTGGGTGAGGTAACACGAGTACTCCGGTGCTCCCGTGGGTAGAGACTCTTCAAAGTCCTAGATCTCAAAGGGTTTTGTCCTAGTCCTCTTTTAAGTGTCCCTTTTCTCTAATTTCCCGATCCCGACTTTCTCCATAGAAGTCAACGGCGTATCGCGGTTGTGTATTTACACTGCACGCGTCTCCCGTGGGTCCCCTGTGTCACTACCTTGGGTGGTTCCTTGTGGTCCAAGCACTTCTAGAGGCTCTAGGCCTAGTGTCTAGTTCAGTCGTGGTTCGCATACCACTTTATTGGTATATGGTTTGGTACGCCCCTAGGGCCCAAACGTGTATTTGTGCTATTACTGTGATTTAATAACTTCTAACTTATGTACTTCAAACTCTAGCCTCATAAAGAGACTAGAGGGGTGTGTTTAGCAATAAATACATATATTTTGAATATATACCTGGTGTGGTGCTCTTTCATTTGGTCACTCAAGAGATTATAGACTGGTAAAACAAGCTGCTTTACATTCCTTCAAGACTTAGCCTGAAGGCTGCTCTCCATAGCTACCACTAGGATAGCTTTCAATAAGGTTGTCTTTAACCTATCTCCAATAAGGGGTTGTTTGGACTGGTGCAAGGTGCCCACTATAATTAGTGGACAGCATATGCCAGGCCAACTTCTCACATTGGTGTGCAGCGTGTGGGATTCCAGCTTGCTATTGTTTTACCAGATAATCTCAATTGAATTGATCAACTGAAAACCACTAAAGGTACCTAAGGTACATATAATTTAAGCTTAGAATACAGTAAGTTCTACTGAACTTAGAGTTGTGTGTTAAGGGATAGCACAACCCTTTCTACAACTCAAGAGAGTTTAGTAGGCCACACTAGAGTAGGTAGTGCATACACCACACCACACTAGTAATGTCTTTAAGGGTAGGATCTAAAGAATCCTTGCAGGAAGCCATTGAGCTTCCACCCTCCAAGTATGATACACTCCCATTCTTGGAATTGAGAGCTTTATGTAACTTGAGAAAACTAAGGACAGGCCAAAGTCCCACCACCCAACACCTCAAGGAGTTGTTGGTGGCTTATGACCTTAGTAAGCCCTTGGGGACTGAAGGGGTAGGAGCTGAGGGTGGGGCAGAGGAAGAGGAGGAGGCCAGGGGTACCAATACCCCCAGCCCCCTCTGAGACTGGCCAGGAGGGTGACAATGACCCTGACCTGGATAACCCAATCCCTCCTGTGGAAGATGATGAGGATGATCAGAATGATGCCCTCTTTGTCCCCCAGGAAGGATTAAGAGTGTGCCCAGGAAGTCTAGATCTCCTTCTCAGGAGTCTAACCACTCTGGCACCTCCATAGGGAGCTCTATCTCCTCTCACAGGAGGGAATCCTCTCATGAGAGAAGAGACAGACTGGTCCAGTATGAGGAAACTCAGCTGGAAATCAGAAAAAGCAATTGGCTTTAGATAGGGAATCCCTAGATCTCCTTAGAGAGAGAAGAAAGTTGGGACTAGAGTCCCATGGTGGCAGCCATGTCCCTAGAGACAGGGAAAGGTCCTATGACCATAGGAACCTGAGCAAGATTGTCCCTCCCTACCAGAGTGGGGATGACATCCACAAATGGATAACTGCATTAGAGAGGGCCTGTAAGGTACAGAAGGTCCCTCAGGAGCAGTGGGCAGCAATCTTGTGGCTCTCCTTTGCTGACAAAGGTAGAGATAAGCTCCTCACTGTTAGAGAGGAGGATGCTGATAATTACAAGGTCTTGAAGAGTGCTCTTATTGATGGGTTTGGCCTAACCACTGAACAGTACAGGTTGAAGTTCAGAGACACCCAAAAAGCACAGACTCAAGACTGGGTTGATTTTGTAGATTGTGCTACAAAGGCTCTGGAAGGTTGGATACATGGCAACAAAGTGCATGACTTTTTAGGATTGTACAATTTGATTATGAGGGAGCAGATCCTTAATAATTGTCAAAACCAGCTTTTGCACCAGTATCTCTCCCCAAGAATTGGGAAAGAAGGCAGACAAATGGGTCAGAACCAGAGTAAAAACTAGAAATGAGGGTGGTGACCAGAAGAAAGATTCTACTAAGTCCCAAGAGAAAGGTGGGGATAAATCTAAGGACAAGTCCCCTACAGGGCCCCACAATTCCTCTTCTGGGGGTGGGTCCCAAACTCCTTCCTCTCCTGAAAAGAAACCATATTGCCATGTCTGTAAAAAGCCTGGGCACTGGAAAACTGATCCCAGTTGCCCCAGGATTGGCAATAAAGAAAATGTTCCTCCCACAACTACTACCACCCCTCCTGGTACTACAAGTAGTAATCCTCCAGTTGGGAGTAGTGCACCCAAAAAGTTGGGTGCTTTTGCAAGAGGAACAGAGGTGAGCCCTAGTTTAGACAGGGACCCCTCAACAGACTCCTCTGACTCTGATGGTGGTATAGGATTTGCCACCTTTACCATGGGTCCCACAGCGTTGGGCAGGTACAGATTGGAGCCAATAATTAATGGTCAGAAAGCTGTGGCATTTAGGGACACAGGGGCTAGTGTCACCATGGTGGCAGGGAAACTAGTCCCCCTCACCAGTTTTTACCTGAGTTTAAGTACCAGGTGACCAACATTGATGGTGTCAGAACAGATCACCCCATGGCCATAGTCAATCTCAGCTGGGAGGGGGTCACAGGCCCAAAGAGAGTGGCAGTGTCCCCCACCTTACCTGTAGATTGCCTGATGGGCAATGATTTGGAAATTTCAGCCTGGGCTGAAGTTGAACACCAAACCCATCTTAGGATGTTGGGCGTCCCTGTAAAGGTTAGTGGGGCTGTGATGGCCACAGCCCCAGCCCAAGAATTTGGAGAGATGGAGCGTGAAAGAATGGCCCACTCTCCCCCAAAAGAGAGCACAAGGGTTGAAGAAAAGTCTTCTTCCCCCCAGACAGTAAGTAAGGGTCAGCCTCCTCAGGGAACTGACCCTACCCCTAGTGAAGGAACTGCCACAGAGGTAGTCAGGCCTGGCCTGGCGCACACCCCTGATGGCAGAGGACCCTTCCAAGGTGGTACCCAGTCTGGAGCAGGTAACCTGCCCCTCTCTACCCTGCCTCAGGCAGCCCAGGGCTGCAGAGGTGAGGGAGGTCAGTGGACCCCCCAGGGCCCCCTGTCCAGAGGAAGCCCCCATCAGCAGATTAGGGGCACCCAGTCTAGTAGCCCTAGCCAGGTGGAAATTCCTCTACACACTGAGGGATCCCCCATACCTTTATGTAGGGACCTCCCCAGAAGGACTCTGGTAGGCAAGGGCAAACCTGGGACCTGAAGGTTCCAAACCTGCCCTGTCCCTCCAGTAGTCCATCCAAAGGGACCCAACCCCCAGCTGTAGGCAGCCAAAGGTTGACCCTTAGAGCAAAGTGCAACTCAGTCATGGAAAGACAGGCATACATGGTGACCAGTGATCTGAGGAAGCTGAGGCCAACATCCCTAGGGCCTCACTTCCCTACTCAGACACCTCACCAGCCTTGTACTTTACCTAAGCACACCACAGGTAGTGATTCCCCATGGTGGAGACCCTCTCATACCCTTAGGGTGAGGGATTGCTTAGTGGGCCATAAGACAGGGGGCAACCATGCTAGTGCAGGTGCTTCCTTATATGACCACTTAGTCAATGAAGGCTCAACTGGCCAAGGTTAGCCTTATCTCCTTTCGTTTGGGGGGGGGTTATGTAGGAAGGTGGAATCTGACTATATGTTTGCCCCCACTTTTTTATGGTGTTTTGCTGGTTTATGACTTAGTTGGACTGGGATCCTGCTATTCAGGGCCCCAGTCTATCTGCTTTCTCTCTAAAAGGTTTCCATGTGCCTTAGGCACATCACTGATTGGGATCTGGAGTGCCCTTATAAGTCCCTAGTATATGGTATACTATGTACCAAGGGCATAGGTACCTCAGAGGCCTGCCAGGGGCTGCAGCATGTATTATGCCACCCCTGGAAGGCCATCCAAACTGACACCACAGGTCTGCTACTGCAGCCTGGGTAAGGTGGTGCATGCACCCCTTACTATGATATAGGTTACCTATATCACTAAATACATACACACATATAAACCTATAAGTCACTCCTAAGGCAGGCCTTATCAATCCTAAAGGCAGAGTGCATGGTTCCTATGTGAGAGGGTGCCCCTGCATGAGCAGGGCCCTCTGCAGTGTTCGGAGACCATCTCTGATGCTGTTTGTAGTGCAGCCTGACCATATACTCTTAAGCGCATTATATCCTCGCGGTAAAATGCTAACTTTGGAATGGCTGCACCGAAACATGTCGTGTTTGGTGTCAAACATCTTGGAATACTACCCCCCCCCACCAATACTGGCGGAGGGGGTAGCATTCCACCCTTCTAGAGGGAAAGACATGTTAACTCTGACTAGTCCGGTAACTTCTTTCCAGAGCCCTGGCATCACAAAATGGATGCTGCTGCCACAGACACGAGTCTGGCCTCCTGCTGCTGGATGAAACTCCGGCAGGGGAGGCCTGGACAATAGGTTTCCTGTCCCAGGGAGGTGTGACCACCTCCCCAGACAGGATAATGTGTATTGGGGCTGGGCGGGAGCACTTTCGGGTGCTTTGAAGTCCTGCACTGGGGGCACATTTGGTGTCCCTGTGCATACCCCAGTTCAAACCGGATCAGGGGCTTGCAGCCCCTGGTTTGGCGCGAACTGGACAAAGGGAAAGGGGTGTAGCCACCCCTCTGCCCTGACCCACCCATAGTCCAACCCCTATCTTTAGTATAAAGGTAGGAACCCAGTCCTTAGGACTTTAGATTATCCCTGGACGAAACTCTGTAACTGAATCCTGGACCTTCGACGCTCTACTCACGATTAGAGGACAGAAGAATCTCCCTTGGGGTCAAGGAGTGACTCCCCTGCTTGGCAGGCACCAAAGAAGCATCTGTCCGGTTCGCATTTCTGAAGATCCCGTCGGACGCCGAAGTCATCGCATCACCAGAGGTAGATTCTCAGACTTCCCCGAGGCTACCCTGAGTCCCCAGCAAAGCTGAGGCCCGTGGCTATCGTGGGTGACTTGAGACCGTGACCCCTGGACACCAAGCACATTTGCAAGTGCATCCTCTTCTGGGTCTCCCAAGAAGTCGTGCTTTGGGCTCCGAGTACCCCTAGCCTCCAGCACCACCTGCACCGAAGATCACTGGCTCCCACTCCACGAGTGTCCTGTAAGCCAGATCCACGTGCGGCGTCACGAGGCTCCTTCATGGTCGCTAGCCCGTTGGCTAGTAGCCCTTAACAAAGGCCAATCCTTTTCTTACTTGTCATCCTGGTTGCTCCAGGCCTGCCCTCACTTACCCTCGCTGGGTGAGTTCCACAGACCTTGCTGGTCTGCACCATCGACGATCTACATCTTCACCGAGACTTGCCGTTGCCAAGGCTTGTTGGGTCCAATCCGGTCGCCGACACCTCAGCACTCGACAGACATCATGTACCAGCCCGAATCCTGCTCCTGGTCACCGACAACACCTCCTGGACCTCGTGGCTGAAGAGTCAAGACAACCGTCAACGCACCTGAAGCACTCAACATCGGTGGGCATCTGTCCATCGCCTTCCTGGTCACTGGCTAGTGACCCAGACTCTGTCCCCTCTGCTTTCAGGTTCTTCAGAACTCCGATCCACTCTTGGATCCACCCGGACACTTTTCTCTTGGCCGCCAGCAGCACTTTGCAGCAGATCGCCATTCGAATCGACGACGAAACCCGACCCCGAAAGGCACCTATGCACCCGGCTTCCCTGGGTGAGGTAACACGAGTACTCCGGTGCTCCCGTGGGTAGAGACTCTTCAAAGTCCTAGATCTCAAAGGGTTTTTGTCCTAGTCCTCTTTTAAGTGTCCCTTTTCTCTAATTTCCCGATCCCGACTTTCTCCATAGAAGTCAACGGCGTATCGCGGTTGTGTATTTACACTGCACGCGTCTCCCGTGGGTCCCCTGTGTCACTACCTTGGGTGGTTCCTTGTGGTCCAAGCACTTCTAGAGGCTCTAGGCCTAGTGTCTAGTTCAGTCGTGGTTCGCATACCACTTTATTGGTATATGGTTCGGTACGCCCCTAGGGCCCAAACGTGTATTTGTGCTATTACTGTGATTTAATAACTTCTAACTTATGTACTTCGAACTCTAGCCTCATAAAGAGACTAGAGGGGTGTGTTTAGCAATAAATACATATATTTTGAATATATACCTGGTGTGGTGCTCTTTCATTTGGTCACTCAAGAGATTATAGACTGGTAAAACAAGCTGCTTTACATTCCTTCAAGACTTAGCCTGAAGGCTGCTCTCCATAGCTACCACTAGGATAGCTTTCAATAAGGTTGTCTTTAACCTATCTCCAATAAGGGGTTGTTTGGACTGGTGCAAGGTGCCCACTATAATTAGTGGACAGCATATGCCAGGCCAACTTCTCACAAGCATAAGTGTCAGTCTCCGTCGCATCAACTGTAAGTGAACATCAGTGAGCATCATGTCAGGGTGAATTTCGAGATTGATGTTGTGCATTTCCATGTAATTAATACATCTACAGATTGCTTACCAATGTTCAACAGTAGTTGTGTTGCAGTACCAAAATTAGTGGATGTAAGGATGTCATGTCACTTAACAATAGTTTCGTTTAACTTTCTATCTGTGGGGTCCTATCACCTCATACTTCAAGTGTGACACACACAGTACATTCCGATATGTAGCTCTCTTAGCTGAAGGCATGTAGATGTGCCTACAGACAATAGGATGTGATGTTGAGATGCCAACACATGCCTAGCAATTTGGCAGTATGAAGGCAACATGGAGCATGACTGTCCAATAAGCATGTTAACATGCATCAGCTGATCATAGAAATATTTAGACTTATGCAGACAGTACATGGAGAGTCAAATGTGTGCCTTGAGTTCAAGCATTTCGGTTTGTATTGCCTAACATGTTTGTGATCCGGCCACTTCACTGAACAGTGTCTCTGTCTCCTACAGAATCTACCGAGGTCAGAGAAGGAGAGGGGCCCAAAACCATTGGTGAAGCTACTGGCATCACTGCTCCCCGGGAGTACAACGACACTGAGGGGACCAGCGCATTGGAGGGGGACAGGAGTGCCCTGGAGGAGTCTGCTCCAGAAACGCCTACATCCACTTCCTCACACTCCAGCAGTGACTCCTCGGTGTTGTTGGGCAAAGGAGGATCGACCTCTGCTTCATCGTCTGCCACACCCCGTCCTGTGTCCATCCTCCCTGATGCTCCCCCAACTGGTATCCGGGCCGCTGCCCTAAGAAGGGTAGGGTATCTTTCCCCCCAGGCACCGCTGCCCCAGCCCCTGTGTCCCCTGCTGCCCTCA
Source organism: Calotriton arnoldi (assembly GCA_963921515.1). Lineage (NCBI taxonomy): Eukaryota > Metazoa > Chordata > Amphibia > Caudata > Salamandridae > Calotriton > Calotriton arnoldi. Next base: position 244,511 of record CAWUFW010017491.1, on the reverse strand, counting down.
GTGTGGAGGCCATAGACATCTTGCGGCAGGTGTCTGTGGGGCAGGCTTTGCTCCTTAATGCCCTCCAGGATCATGGCAACAAGTTGTCACAGGTTGTTGCGTTCATGGAGGGCATTCATTCGGACGTCGGTGGCCTGCACAGAACTGTCCAGTCTTTGGCCTCCACACTGACGGCAGCCATTCTGCAGTCACAAGCTCACAGTCCGGGTCCTGTCCCTTAAACAACCACCCTGCCAGTGACCCCACATGACCAGAGAACACACACACCAGAGCACTCAGGCACCAAGTCATCCCCACGCAGCACACGATAACAGCAGTCCAAGCGACACAGACACGAGACATCATCCCCAAGGCACACAAGGAGCACACATGCCAGCCCCACTAAAAGCACATCACAGGACACAGAGAAGCAGAAACACAAAAAACATGCATCCACATTGCAGACCTCACATTCCTCGCCCTCCAAGAGCCCTCCAAGATCCAAACCTGATCCTGAATCAGCACAGGAAGTTGCCCTGGCTGCCGTGGGCCTGTAGCCTGTCATAACTGCCCCCCCACTTCAGAGGGCTGTTGTGCCCAAGACTTTCACTCCAACCCACCCACCCCCTAGGAAGCATGGACAGAAAAGCAGTGAGGTAGTGGTAGCTCCAGAACAGGAGAAGCAGGGTAAAAGCCCACCCCCCCAAGCTTACCACCAGATCAGAAGGTTTTTCCCGGAAGGATCCACAAGCACCTGCTCCACTTTCTGGGAAGAAGGAAGCTGTTGTGGCCACATCACCTATACCTTGGTGAAAAGACACTTGGGTGCTATCGTATACCCAAGCAAGTAAGGCCCAGCCCTCCACATGCAACATCAGCCACTGAGCCTCCCCACTGCATTTCACCACCTCCCTGTGCGACGACTCCACCAGGTCCAGCCAGCCCTCAGACTCCCACATCCAGGGATCCCTCTACCTCAACCAGTTTTCCCCCTCCCAGGTCCAGTCCTCTGACTACCCCAGACAGTCATCCCCCACCCAGTTCCAGTTCTCCCCAAATTTGAAGCAGAGTCCCTCTTCCCACCCCATTCCTCCCTGAGCGGTGCCTGACCTGCCCATTTGCTGGCCCTATCCTGGTGATTTTCCCATGGTGGTGGACTGTGGTTCAATCATCTGGGTGAAATTTCAAAGCACACATGTGCGGACTTGAGTTTGGACTGGCCGTTGCCCTTAATGTTTTGCACTTTACATGCTGATACATGTAATAAAAAATATATTTATGTTCTGAGCGTTGTCGCTGGCCTTACTAATGATGCAGTACAATGTATGTGTATATGTTCATCGGTTCCATGCTCTGAATTCACATTTTTCCATTGGCATGTACTTAAGTTGATAATGCAGGTGTTACCAGAGGCTCCGGCAACTAATGTCCACTTTTGACTCTGAGGATTGATGGGGGCAAGCTGCTTGTCTGTGATGGTCCACTGTGGTCCTGTTCATTATGTTGGCTGAGCCCAACTTATTCACAACTGTCAGATTTGTTTGATCTCCATCAAGAGAAGCTATTCCAATTTACACGATGACTTGAGGGGTGGACAGGGTACAACATATCTGTGTGATCTATCTTGATGTGTACACACCAGTGTAGGTGTATTGTCATCTTGGGTAGGTATGGCTTCATAGTCAATGGATGGATGTACATGTGGGCACTGGAGTCATCAGACAGTGTGAGTGTCCTGTCATTAGCAGAGGTGTTAATGTGTATGTGCCCTTGAGCATTGCCCTTTCACACATGTATGATCCAGTTGATGAGTGCCTGTTTGTTTCCATGATCAGTCACCTTCTGGAGTGTTTGTGCACATGTTGGGGTTGTTGCCGGAGCAGTGTGCAGTGTGCCATTGTAACCTCGCAGTCCTATGGTACACCTACATCTTATCCACATAATTTCTGAGCATGCAGAGTGTGTCACTGCAATGTCTGTGTTGTGAGTCTTGGGACCCGGCCTGGCTCTTGCTTACCTTTGTTCGCACTGTGCTGCATGTCTCTGGGATACAAACATGATATGTGAGTTTTCACATGCATTGCTGTCACTTTCCACTTTATGGGCTCCAATATGTGTTGGTCTGATTCATAGCAGTCACAGTCATACCATTGAGGCCTACACAATGTGAGATACTCCACAATGGCGTTTTTGCTCTGTACACTCCTCACCTGAACAATTCTTGTGTATATACCACTTCAGTCATAACATGTGCCCCTGCATGCCATGCAAATGTTTTACCCTCCCCACCACTCCATGGTGTGACACTGTACTGTGTGCAAATGATTTGTATCCAGAAGCATTGTGGCCCTCAGCACTGCTTCAGTATGTGATATGTACTCTTTGAGCCTACTTGATTTCAGTCATGGTTGCTGATGTACAGTACAGAAGTATTTCCAGCACAATCCTCTTGTCTTGTTCCAGCATGGATGTTTGCCTGGGTTGTGTAGCAGTAGGTGATAGCAAACGTGTGTAGCTGTTTGCTGCAACACTGCTACCCATCCTCGGCACGCATCTTCCTCACTTTGCAGTCTGCAGTGTATACACTCCCAGCCCCCAAGCAAATCTGCCACCTTGAGCCCGATCGGAGCTGTCTGAGTGGTGCTTGTAGGTGGGGGAGCGGGGAGCAGCGTGCCAGGAGGAGTCAGCACAAGGCATCCTTCAGGAGCCCTGACGGTGTCACTCATGTAAACTGAAGGAGCCTCACATTGCATTTTGCAGGTTTTCCCAAACATCGTAGACCCAGCAATGCCTGCACACTTGCTGGGAGTTGTTGTTGTACCGGGGTTGCAAGCGTGGAGATGTTTTGGACGTACCTCTTGTGTAGAGCGCGGCGGCGTCTTATCTGCTGGTAGTGCATCAGGGACAGCAGCGGAAAGGCATGTAGAGCAGGATCCATGGAGGTGTTCTGGGTCGACTTTTCCTCTCCGTAGTTGTGCTTCCGCCATCCGCGATGTGGTTTTACCGCCACGGTGGAATGGGCTGTTCGATACATCGTAATCTGGTTGGCGGATGTAACGTCATTCCGCACGCCGGTCTTGCTCTATTGGCTCCATCCGGCACCGTTGTGTAACAAAAAAACGTGCGGAGCCTGAAACACCGCGGCGGTCGGAAAATGGGCTATCTTGGACCATTGTAATATGGCGGTCGCAAGGACCGCTGCCGCAGTGGAAAAATCAATGTTTTGCTCCACTGCCACCACTGCGGATGCACTTCCACCCACCATCGTAATCGGCCCCTAAATATTAAAAAATCACCTTTAGCGACCATCTGGAGAAAGTTCGACAGGTCCGGGGCCATCGTTTTTCATCAGAAAATTGATTTTTCAGACTGTACAAAAAAAGATTCAAAATTTCATTTGGATCGTGCCACATATTGAATAACCACTTTTTAAAGCCTCACAGGGACCAAAATTGCCATTTTTACAGACTTTTCCTCCTACTCAGAAACTACTATTTTGACTTATTTCGGACGGAAAATGACTCTAAACACACGTATTTTAGTTCCAAAAGTGATAATTCACATGCAATAGTCATCTACAGTCAAAAGATTAAACATTCAAAATTACCATTACTGACCATCTGCAGAAAGTTCGATAGTTCCAGGGTCATTGTTTTTCATCAGAAAATTGATTTTTTGGACTATACAAAAAAGTGATTCAAAATTTCATTTGGATCGTGCCGCATATTGAATAACCACTTTTTAAAGTCTCACAGGGACCAAAATTGCCATTTTTACAGACTTTTCATTCTACTCAGAAGGTTCTATGTTGACCAATTTCAGGCAAGAAAATGACTCTAAACAAACTTGTTTTAGTTCCAAAAGTGACAATTCACATGCAATAATCATTTACAGTCAAAAGAATAAACATTAAAAAATTAACATTAGTGACCACCTGGAGAAGGTTCGACAGGTCGGGGGTCATCTTATTTAATCAGAATATTGTACAAAAAAGTATTCAAAATGTTAATTGGATCGTGCCTCATGTTGAATAACCTCTTTTTAAAGCATCACAGTGACCAAAATTGTCATTTTTACAGATGTTTCCTCCTACTCAGAAACTTCTATTTTGCCGATTTCAGCCAGGAAAATGACTCTAAACAAACCTATTTTAGTTAAAAAAGTGATAATTCACCTTCAACAGCCATTTACAGTGAAAAGATTAAACATTAAAAAATCACCATTATAGACCATCTGCAGAAAGTTCGACAGGTCCGGGGTCATCGTTTTTCATCAGTAAATCAATTTTTTGGACTGTAAATAAATGATTCAAAATGTCAATTGGGTCGTGCCTCATGTTGAATAACCACTTTTTAAAGCCTCAAAGTGACCAAAATTGACATTTTTACAGACTTTTCCTCCTACTCAGAAGCTTCTATTTTGACTATTTTCAGACAGGAAAATGACTGTAAACACACTTATTTTAGTACCAAAAGTGATAATTCTCATGCAATAGTCAATTACAGTCAAAAGATTAAACATTAAAAAATCACCATTACTGACAATCTGGAGAAAGTTCGACAGGTCCAGGGTCATTTTTTTTCATCAGAAAATTGATTTTTGGACTGTACAGAAAAAATATTCAAAATGTCATTTGGATCGTGCCTCAAATTGAATAACCACCTTTTAAAGCCTCAAAGTGACCAAAATTGACATTTTTACAGACTTTTCCTCCTACTCAGAAGCTTCTTTCTTGACATATGTTGGCCAGGAAAATGACTCTAAACAAACTTGTTTTAGTACCAAAAGTGATAATTCACATGCAATGGTCATTTGCAGTCAAAAGATTAAACATTAAAAAATCACCATTATTGACCATCTGGAGAAAGTTCGGCAGGTCCAGTGTCATCGTTTTCATCAGAAAATTGTTTTTTGTTTTCACTATACAAAAAATGATTCAAAATGTCAATTGGATCATGCCTAATGCTGCATAACCACTTTTTTAGGCCTCACAGTGACCAAAATTGCCATTTTTACAGACATTTCCTCCTACTCAGAAGATTCTATTTTGAATGATTTCGGGCAGAGAAATGACTCTAAACACACTTGTTTTAGTTCCTAAAGTGATAATTCACATGCAATGGTCATTTGCAGTCAAAAGATTAAACATTAAAAAATGACCATTAGTGACCATCTGGAGAAAGTTCGACAGGTCTGGGGTCATCGTCTTTCATCTGAAAATTGATTTTTGGACTCACAGTGACCAAAATTGCCATTTTTACAGACTTTTCCTCCTACTCGGAAGCTTCTATGTTGACCAAATTTGATCCTCTAGTGGAGCTGACTCTGGCAATTGCTCTCCCTCCAGTATGTGTCATCTCAGTGCATGCAGCAATTGTAAATATCTAAAACGCTATGGCTCTGCCACCTCATATTCCTGCTTCAAAACCTTGAATGTTAATAATGCTTGTCCTCTTCATACACACCCTGGGGCATATTAACAACGAGGCGATAAACAATTATCGCCGCTTTAGCGTCCGTTTTTGGACGAAAAGCGGCGATAATCTTATCGCCTAATCAGCAAGGTCACGCTATCGCGTGAATCCTTGCACTATCGCCCTTTCCCCCCAACGCCCATCTTTGCATCTCTAATGAGATGCAAAGTGGGCGTTACTGGGCGTACCCCGGATGGGCTACGTTGCAAATATCGCCGATGTGCACATCGCGATATTTACAAGGCAGCCCACAGGATTATAGCAGACGTTAAATTTTGGCGAAAACGCCAGTTTTCGCCAAAATCTAACGTCTGCTATAATCCTGACTTACCTATGTTAGACATAGGAGATGGATACTGCTGATACGACCACAGGGTCGTATCAGCAAGGTTATCGCTGTTTTGAAGGGAACATCGCTGGAAAACCAGCAATGTTCCCTGCAAAAGGGCGATAACCTCGCTATCTCTGGAATCTTTATCGCCCTGGAGTAACGCGTTGTTAATAACGCGCTACCAGGGCGATAAATACCAGAGATAGGCGGCGATAATATAATTATCGCTAAGCACGGCCAGCGATAATTATCGCTGGCCGTTGTTAATATGCCCCCCTAGGTGTTCAATTCCAAGCAGCTCCCATTTGGAAAAGCCCTGTAGGCCCCCAACCTCCTGCAGTAGGTTGTTGTCCCACAATGGGGTTCTGTTCGTTATCTTGTTATCACATCCCAGGAATCAAGGGCCAGAAGTACGACCATTGGCAATTGCGACTCGCAAATTGCGCCAAATTGTGAGTCGCAATTGCCAATGTACAACAGTGTCTGAGACACTGTTTGCGATTCCAAATGAGGTCACAAATTGAATGCCTCATGCATATTAATGAGGCTGACGCAATTTGCGACCCCATTGGGAATGCCTGGCACTCCCATGGATGGTGGCCTGCTGGGGTCAACAGACCTCCATGTTTGGGACTGCTTTTAAATAAATAGGTTTTTTTTCAAATGCAGCCCGTTTTCCTCAATGAAAAACGGGATGCATTTTACTAAACAAAATGTAAACGTTTTTGTTTCATTTTTTAAGGGCAAGTAGTGGTCCCTGGGACCACTGTCTGCTCTCAAAAAATGTTTGCGCACCCATTAACAAAGGGTAAGGGGTCCCCTGGGGACCCCTTCCCATTTGTAAATTGTTTACCACCCTCTTGAAGAGGGTGGTAAACTGCAAGTGTTTTGCGACCGTAATTGCGGTTGCAAAACATTCTTACATAGGGGTCAGACTCGCTATTAGGAAGGGACGCCCTCGGAACGCCCCTTCCTAATAGTGAGTCGCTAACCCTATTTTGTGAGTCACTATTTAATTAGCGAGTCGCAAAATAGGGTTAGTATATGGCCCACAGGTTTTTTGCATGCCCAAACGGGTATAAAACCCATTTGCGCATGCAAAAAACTGTCGTACATCTGGATCCTAGTGTCTCCTCGCCATGCCCTCGCCACCATCTGAGTGTGGGTCGACAGTGCGCCCTCATGCCGTTTCTTGTACAGCAGCGATGAATAGTCCTGACTTCCCATGACCTCCCGATCCATACGGTTCCGCTTTATCCCTAAACACCCAACCATCTATTACTATCAACTATGCTACCCAGTAATACTTGCATATGTCCGGGACTGCCACCTTCCCCCATACACCGTTCTTTGGACCTTACAGAGTGCGATTCTGGAACAGCCCCCGTCCCACAAAAGTTGACGCAAATCACTATCAGCTTTCTTGAAGAATTCAGGAGGTATTTTGTAGGGGGTCGTTGGAACTGACACGTTCTGGTTGGCTGAGACAAGGGCCTAGCCAGGCATAACCTTTCACTCCCATCAGGGGTGGGTGATTGCAATCTATAACCTGCACTCACCCTTGGATAGCTTGGCACTGAGCAGTCAGGCTTTTCACAGAGGCAATATATAGAGCATTGGCACAGCACTCTCATACAATAAGTACACTGAGCTTCACAAAAGAGAATTCACAAATGGTGTATGTAAAAAAATTGTTTTTAACACACACATTAACTAACACAACCTGAACATCATGTATGTCTGGGCATAAATCACATTAGGAAATATCACTAGCAGTACTAGGCCCAACCATGTTAACCCCTTCGATGCTCATGACGGAATGGTTCCGTCATGAGCATCGGTGCCCCTGTGCTCATGACGGAACCATTCCGTCATGAGACCAGGGGCACGAAATCCCTCTGCTGCAGACAGCAGTGGGATTTCTATTTCACCCCTGTGACCTTGGGAGCTGGGGAAGAGCTTCCCAGCTCCCGAGGCCCCCTCCCTGGTTTCTGTGCCATGAGGATCAGCGCGCACGTCGCGCTGTCCTCATTGCACAGAAAACGAAACTGAAATGAGCCTTTAGGCTCATTTCAGTTTCACTTCTACGTGCTCAGGGGCTATCTCAGCCCCCTGGGGCACGTAGAAAGACGGGAGAGGTATCATTGGAAAGGGAGAATCTCCCCTTTCCAATGGTACCCTCTCCAGTGGATCCCTGCTTGGGGATTGCTCCAGGAGGGCGATCCCCAAGCAGGATCCACCCACTAGACACCAGGGAGGGGGAGCGGCCCTTGGGCAAGGACTTTGCTCCCCCAATTTTGTTTGGTGTGATTTAGTCTTTTTGCCCCCCCCTGGGGGGCAGATGGGGGCAGTAGCCTCCAATCTGCCCCCCCGGGGGGGCAAAAAGCCCACTAGACCCCAGGGATATTTTTGTTTGCCGCATAATTTATTAGGGTGGGGGCTGCCCATAAAGGGCATGTCCATGCCCCCACCCTGCAAAATTTACAGCCTTTCTGCCCCCGGGGGCAAAAACGCCAACTATACGCCAGGGATTTTTTTTTTAATTATAATTTGTGGTGGGGGCTGCCCAATATGGGCATGCCCATGCCCCCACCCACCCCCGCAAAAATGACAGCCTTTCTGCCCCCCCTGGGGGCCAGTTTGGGGCATTAGCCCCAAATCTGTCCCCCTGGGGGGGCAAAAAGCCCAGTAGACGCCAGGGATTTTATGGGCAAATTTTAATTAGGGTGGGGGCATTGGCATGCCCATTTTGGGCAGCCCCCACCCTAATTAAAATTTGCCCAAAAACCTCCCTGGCGTCTAGTGGACTTTCTACCCCCCTGGGGGGCAGATGGGGGCATTAGCCCCCAATCTGCCCCGCCGGGGGGGGGCAAAAAGCCCACTAGACGCCAGGGATTTTTTGGGGGCAAAGTTGAATTAGGGTGGGGGCTCCCAAAACAGGCATGCCCATGCCCCCACCCCCTCCCCTGCAAAAATAACAGCTTTCCTGCCCCCCCTGGGGGGCAGATAGGGCAGTAGCCCCCAATCTGCCCCCCCGGGGGGGCAAAAGGCCCACTAGACGCCAGGGATTATTTTGGGCAAATTTGAATTAGGGTGGGGGCTCCCAAAACGGGCATGCCCATGCCCCCACCCCCTCCCCCACAAAAGCCTTCCTGCCCCCCGGGGGGGCAAAAAGCCCACTAGACACCAGGGATTTTTTTGGGCAAATTTTAATTAGGGGGGGCATTGGCATGCCCGTTTGGGGCAGCCCCCACCCTAATTAAAATTTGCCCAAAATACTCCCTGGCGTCTAGTGGACTTTCTGCCCACCCTGGGGGGCAGATGGGGGCATTAGCCCCCAATCTGCCTCGCCGGGAAGGCAAAAAGAATTTTTTTTTGGCAAATTTGAATTAGGGTGGGGGCTGCCCCTAACGGGCATGCCAATGCCCCCACCCCCTCCCCGCAAAAATTACAGCCTTCCTGCCCCCCCAGGGGCATGGGGCAGTAGCCCCCAATCTGCCCCCCCGGGGGGCAAAAAGCCCACTAGACGCCAGGGATTTTTTGGGGCAAATTTTAATTAGGGTGGGGGCTGCCCAAAACGGGCATGTCAATGCCCCCACCCACAACAATTACAGCATTTCTGCCCCCCTGGGGGGAAGATGGGGGCAGTAGCCCCCAATCTGCCCTACCCCGGGGGAGCAAAAAGCCTATTAGATGCCAACGATTACGCTGGCTTTTTTATGTGTGGGGGTGGGGGCTGCCCAGAATGGGCATACCAATGCCCCTACCCCCCAAAAAAATAGCCACAGTGTTTCTGCCCCCCTTGGGGGCATATCGGGGCAACCCCACCCCTATATCCCCCCCCAGGATGGCAGAAAGCTGACTAGGCACGGATTTGTTTTTAGCAATATGCCTACCTGTGGATTTCGGGCCCTTGCGCAGCCGGCACATAGGGAAACCTAGCAAACCTGTGCATTTTTAAAAACTAGACACCCAGGGGAATCCAGGATGGGGTGACTTCACTGGCTCTCACCAGGTTCTGGTACACAGAATCCCTTGCAAACCTCAAAATGTGTATAAAAAAACACATTTTCCTCACATTTCTGTGGTGGAAAGTTCTGGAATCTGTGTGGATCCACAAAATTCCACTCACCCCGCATTCCCCAAAGTCTTCCGAGAAAAATGGTACCTCACTTGTGTGGGTGGGTCAAGTACCCGCGACAGGCAAGGGCCCAAAACCTAGTGAGGCGACATCAAAATTACCTATGACAAACCAACCTGGTTTTGCACGGGGGGTTACCTGGGTTTTTGGCCCAGGGGTTGGCGGCCATCTAGGGAAACCTACCAAACCCACACATTTCTGAAAACTAGACACCCAGGGGATTCCAGGGAGGTATGGCTTGCGTGGATCCCCCAACGTTTTCTTACCCAGGATCCCCTGCAAACCTGAAATGTTGCTGAAAAAAATCACTTTTTTCACACATTTGTGTGTGGGAAAGTTGTGGCATCACCGGGCTGACACAAATTTCCCACCACCCAGCGTTCCCCCAGGTCTCCCGATAAAAATGGTGCCTCACTCGTGTGGGAGGCACAAGTACCCGCAACAGGCAAAGGCCAGAAACGTATTGAGGCGACATCAAAATTGCCTATCACAAAACGACCTGGTTTTGCAAGGGGGGTCACCTGGGTTTTTGGCCCGTGCTCGGCGGAAACCTAGGGAAACCTACCAAATCCACACATTTCTGAAAAGTAGACACCCGGGGGATTCCAGGGAGGTATGGCTTGCGTGGATCCCCCAACGTTTTCTTACCCAGAATCCACTGCAAACCTGAAATTTTGCTGAACAAAATCACTTTTTTCACACATTTGTGTGTGGGAAAGTTGTGGCATCACCGGGCTGACACAAATTTCCTACCACCCAGCATTCACCCAGGTCTCCCGATAAAAATGGTGCCTCACTCGGGTGGGAGGCCCAAGTACCCGTGACAGGCAAGGGCCCAAAACGTATTGAGGCGACATCAAAATTGCCTATCACAAAACGACCTGGTTTTGCAAGGGGGTCCCATGACTTTTTGGCCCGGGGCTCGGCGGCCACCTAGGGAAACCTACCAAACCCACACATTTCTGAAAACTAGACACCCGGGGATTCCAGGGAGGTATGGCTTGCGTGGATCCCCCAACGTTTTCTTACCCAGAATCCCCTGCAAACCTGAAATTTTGCTGAAAAAATCACTTTTTCACACATTTGTGTGTGGGAAAGTTGTGGCATCACCGGGCTGACACAAATTTCCTACCACCCAGCGTTCCCCTGGTCTCCCGATAAAAATGGTGCCTCACTCGGGTGGGAGGCCCAAGTACCCGCGACAGGCAAGGGCCCAAAACGTATTGAGGCGACATCAAAATTGCCTATCACAAAACGACCTGGTTTTGCAAGGGGGGTCCCATGAATTTTTGGCCCGGGGCTCGGCGGCCACCTAGAGAAACCTACCAAACCCACACATTTCTGAAAACTAGACACCCGGGGGATTCCAGGGAGGTATGGCTTGCGTGGATCCCACAACGTTTTCTTACCCAGAATCCCCTGCAAACCTGAAATTTTGCTGAAAAAATCATTTTTTTAACACATTTGTATGTGGGAAAGTTGTGGCATCACCGGGCTGACACAAATTACCTACCACCCAGCGTTTGCCCAGGTCTCCCGATAAAAATGGTGCCTCACTCGGGTGGGAGGCCCAAGTACCCGCAACAGGCAAAGGCCAGAAACGTATTGAGGCGACATCAAAATTGCCTATCACAAAACGACCTGGTTTTGCAAGTGGGGTCACCTGGGTTTTTGGCCCGTGCTCGGCGGAAACCTTGGGAAACCTACCAAATCCACACATTTCTGAAAAGTAGACACCCGGGGATTCCAGGGAGGTATGGCTTGTGGATCCCCAACGTTTTCTTACCCAGAATCCACTGCAAACCTGAAATTTTGCTGAACAAAATCACTTTTTTCACACATTTGTGTGTGGGAAAGTTATGGCATCACCGGGCTGACACAAATTTCCTACCACCCAGCATTCGCCCAGGTCTCCCGATAAAAATGGTGCCTCACTCGGGTGGGAGGCCCAAGTACCGCGACAGGCAAGGGCCCAAAACGTATTGAGGCGACATCAAAATTGCCTATCACAAAACGACCTGGTTTTGCAAGGGGGTCCCATGAATTTTTGGCCCGGGGCTCGGCGGCCACCTAGGAAAACCTACCAAACCCACACATTTCTGAAAAGTAGACACCCGAGGGACTCCAGGGAGGTATGGCTTGCGTGGATCCCCCAACATTTTCTTACTCAGAATCCCCTGCAAACCTGAACTTTTGCTGAAAAAATCACTTTTTTCACACATTTGTGTGTGGGAAAGTTGTGGCATCACTGGGCTGGCACAAATTTCCTACCACCGAGCGTTCCCCCAGGTCTCCCGATAAAAATGGTGCCTCACTCGGGTGGGAGGCCCAAGTACCCGTGACAGGCAAGCCATACCTCGCTGGAATCCCCCAGGTGTCTAGTATTCAGAAATGTGTGGGTTTGGTAGGTTTCCCTAGGTGGCCGCCGAGCCCCGGGCCAAAAAGTCATGGGACCCCCCTTGCAAAACTAGGTCGTTTTGTGATAGGCAATTTTGATGTCGCCTCAATACGTTTTGGGCCCTTGCCTGTCGCAGGTACTTGGGCCTCCCACCCGAGTGAGGCACCATTTTTATCAGGAGACCTGGGGGAACACTGGGTGGTAGGACATTTTTGACAGCCCGGTGATGCCACAACTTTCCCACACACAAATGTGTGAAAAAAGTGACTTTTTCAGCAAAAGTTCAGGTTTGCAGGGGATTCTGGGTAAGAAAACTTTGGGGAATCCATGCAAGCCATACCTCCCTGAAATCCCCCGGGTGTCTAGTTTACAGAAATGTGTGGGTTTGGTAGGTTTACCTAGGTGGCCACCGAGCCCCGGGCCAAAAAGTCATGGGACCCCCCTTGCAAAACCAGGTCGTTTTGTGATAGGCAATTTTGATGTCGCCTCAATATGTTTTGGGCCCTTGCCTGTCGCGGGTACTTGGGCCTCCCACCCGAGTGAGGCACCATTTTTATCGGGAGACCTGGGCAAACGCTGGGTGGTAGGAAATTTGTGTCAGCCCGGTGATGCCACAACTTTCCTAGACACAAATGTGTGAAAAAAGTGATTTTTTTCAGCACAATTTCAGGTTTGCAGGGGATTCTGGGTAAGAAAACGTTGGGGGATACATGCAAGACATACCTCACTGGAATCCCCTGGTTGTCTACTTTTCAGAAATGTGTGGGTTTGGTAGGTTTCCCTAGGTGCCGGCAGAGCTAGGGTTAAAAAACTACAGCTAGGCACTTTGCAAAAAAAGGGTCATTTTTCACTGTGAAAATGTGGTGTGTCCACGTTGCGTTTAGAGCTGTTTCCTATCGCGGGCACGAGGCCTACCCACACAAGTGAGGTACCATTTTTCTTGGAAGACTTTGGGGAACGTGGGGTGGGTGGAATTTTGTGGATCCACGCAGATTCCAGAACTTTCCACCACAGAAAAGTGAGGAAAATGTGGTTTTTTTGACAATTTTTTAAATTTCCAAGGGATTCTGGGTATCAGAACCTGGTGAGAGACAATCAAGTCACCCCATTCTGGATTTCCCTGGTTGTCTAGTTTTCAAAAATCTATAGGTTTGCTAGGTTTCCCTAGGTGCCGGTAGAGCTAGGGTTCAAAACTACAGCTAGGCACTTTGCAAAAAAAGGGTCATTTTTCACTGTGAAAATGTGGTGTGTCCACGTTGCGTTTTGCGCTGTTTCCTGTCGCGAGCACTAGGCCTACCCACACAAGTGAGGTATCATTTTTCTCGGAAGACTTTGGGGAATGCGGGGTGGGTGGAATTTTGTGGATCCACGCAGATTCCAGAACTTTCCACCACAGAAAAGTGAGGAAAATGTGTTTCTTTTGACAAGTTTTTAGGTTTGCAAGGGATTTTGGGTACCAGAACCTGGTGAGAGCCAGTCAAGTCACCCCATCCTGGATTCCCCTGGGTGTCTAGTTTTCAAAAATGTATAGGTTTGCTAGGTTTCCCTAGGTGCCGGTAGAGCTAGGGTTCAAAAACTACAGCTAGGCACTTTGTAAAAAAAGGGTCATTTTTCACTGTGAAAATGTGGTGTGTCCACGTTGCGCTTTGCGCTGTTTCCTGTTGCCTGGCACTAGGCCTACCCACACAAGTGAGGTACCATTTTTCTCGGAAGACTTTGGGGAACGCGGGGTGGGTGGAATTTTGTGGATCCACGTAGATTCCAGAACTTTCCACCACAGAAAAGTGAGGAAAATGTGTTTTTTTTTACAAGTTTTTAGGTTTGCAAGGGATTCTGGGTACCAGAACCTGGTGAGAGCCAGTCAAGTCACCCCATCCTGGATTCCCCTGGGTGTCTAGTTTTCAAAAATGTATAGGTTTGCTAGGTTTCCCTAGGTGCCGGCAGAGCTAGGGTTCAAAAACTACAGCTAGGCACTTTGTAAAAAAAGGGTCATTTTTCACTGTGAAAATGTGGTGTGTCCACGTTGCGTTTTGCGCTGTTTCCTGTCGCCTGGCACTAGGCCTACCCACACAAGTGAGGTACCATTTTTCTTGGAAGACTTTGGGGAACGCGGGGTGGGTGGAATTTTGTGGATCCACGCAGATTCCAGAACTTTTCACCACAGAAAAAAGAGGAAAATTTGGTTTTTTGGACAATTTTTTAGGTTTGCAAGGGATTCTGGGTACCAGAACCTGGTGAGAGCCAGTCAAGTCACCCCATCCTAGATTCCTCTGGGTGTCTAGTTTTTAAAAATGTATAGGTTTTCTAGGTTTCCCTAGGTGCCGGCAGAGCTAGGGTTCATAAACTACAGCTAGGCACTTTGCAAAAAAAGGGTCATTTTTCACTGTGAAAATGTGGTGTGTCCACGTTGCGTTTTGCGCTGTTTCCTGTCGCGGGCACTAGGCCTACCCACACAAGTGAGGTACCATTTTTCTTGGAAGACTTTGGGGAACGCGGGGTGGGTGGAATTTTGTGGATCCACGCAGATTCCAGAACTTTCCACCACAGTAAAAAGTGAGGAAAATGTGTTTGTTTTCACAATTTTTTAGGTTTGCAAGGAATTCTGGCTACCAGAACCTGGTGAGAGCCAGTCAAGTCACTCCATCCTGGATTCCCCTGGGTGTCTAGTTTTCAAAAATGTATAGGTTTGCTAGGTTTCCCTGGGTGCCGGCAGAGCTAGGGTTCAAAAACTACAGCCAGGCACTTTGCAAAAAAAGGGTCATTTTTCACTGTGAAAATGTAGTGTGGCCACGTTGCGTTTTGCGCTGTTTCCTGTTGCGGGCAATAGGCCTACCCACACAAGTGAGGTACCATTTTTCTCGGAAGACTTTGGGGAACGTGGGGTGGGAGGAATTTTGTGGATCCACGCAGATTCCAGAACTTTCCACCACAGAAAAGTGAGGAAAATGTGGTTTTTTGGACAATTTTTTAGGTTTGCAAGGGATTCTGGGTACCAGAACCTGGTGAGAGCCAGTCAAGTCACCCCATCCTGGATTCCCCTGGGTGTCTAGTTTATAAAAATGTATAGGTTTGCTAGGTTTCCCTAGGTGCCGGCAGAGCTAGGGTTCAAAAACTACAGCTAGGCACTTTGCAAAAAAAGGGTAATTTTTCACTGTGAAAATGTGGTGTGTCCACGTTGCGTTTTGGGCCGTTTCCAGTTGCGGGCACTAGGCCTACCCACACAAGGGAGGTACCATTTTTATCGGGAGACTTAGGGTAACACAAAATTGTAGAGCAACTGTTATTATCTATTGAGTTTTGATGCATTTCTGCCTTCCAAATGAAAGACAATGTGTAAAAAAGAAGTCATTTTGAAAAATGACCTATAATTCTCATGCTAGTATGGGTACTCCCAATTTCGGAAATGTGCAAATATCTACTGTTTCTAAACTCTATATTTTGTTCCTATTTCAGAAATACATAGGTGTCTTTCATACCGATTTTTCCATGTATACATTTTCCCAGAATAATTGCTATATACCCGGGACATAATAAAAAACCATTGCAAGACGCAGCTCAGTTATTTGCTCTGGGTTCGTCGGGTTCTTGGTGAACCTACAAGTCCTATATATCACCACAACCAGAAAGGTCCAGCGGATGCAATGATATATTGCTTTCAAATAGCTGTCATAATTAGAAGAAGTTACAGGTGAAAACGTTGACACAAATGGCTGTTTTTTTCAACTAATTTTCAATTTTTCCTATATTTAACTGTTTGTTTCTATAAAGAAAACTTGAAGGATCTACACAAATGACCCCTTTCTGAATTCAAAATTATGTCTACGTTTCAGAAATGTATGGCTTTCCAGGATCCATTATTGCTTTCATACCCATTTCTACCATTAACTGGAAGGAGGTTGAAAGCACAAAAAATAGCAAAAATAGGCTATGTCCCAGAAAAATGCCAAAACTGTGTACAAAATTTTGGTTTTCTGACAAAAGTCTGCTTGTCCCTGAAAGCTGGAAAGATGGTGATTTCAGCACCACAACCCCTTTTTTGATGCCATTTGCAGGGAAAAAATCAGATGATTTCATCTGTAGCCCTTTTTTCGCATTTTTCCCAAAAAAAACAAAATTTAGCTGTATTTTGGCTAATTTCTGGGTCCCCTCCAGGGGAATCCACAAACCCTGGGTACCTTTAGAATCCCCATGATGTTGGAAAAAAAGGACGCCAATTTGGCATGGATACCTTATGTGGTCAAAACGTTACAGGGCCCTAAGCACGAACTACCCCAAATAGCCAAAAAAAGGATTAGCAGAGGAGGGGTAAAGGCCTAGCAGCGAAGGGGTTAAAAATGACATCAGTAATAAGCACATTTGGGAAAAATCCTACTTTACCCCCAGCACCCTTTTGGTGCAAAATGTTGTTAGAACAAGGCCCACCCTGGCAATTATTCTAATTCAATACCACGCAGTTAAAGGGTGCACCCCAGTTCACAATGATATCAGAAATGTGTACATGCAGTTAATTACAATACTTTTAAAACCAATGTCAAACATAATATTCCTTTGGCAAGGGAACAACGTGTACTGCAACACTGCCATGCGGTGTAATTAATCACAGGCAGTCACTCCCACACACTCACTCAGCATCGATATGCAGTGCTACGAATATCAGGCAGGCTCGTATGGAGCGCACTCGCACACATACGCACACAGGACCCTAATGCGGTGCACTGATATCCTGCAAGTCAGTTGATAATGAACTTGCAGATCCCATGGCCCAAGCCATCCTCCACTCCTCAGCTAACCCTGACTACCCTACACCCACGGGCTGGAGACAAAAAACATTTTCCCCCTGATACAAGGCAGATCGCGGCCGGGGTCACACTTAGTCAGGGTTCTGGGGAAAAAGATGGGGGTAGGTAACGGCTAATTAGGTGGCAGTCGACAAATAGAGGTTTAGCCACTACTCGGGAAGTACAATCAAAGGATTCCACACTGTGCTTTCAGGAACCAGCCCAGTTCTGAGAAGCTCAGGGGGGTTATGCAGTCTTTTGACCTGCTTCCGATCGCTCTCACATGCGTTCTTTAGCCAAGTCAATTTCTCTCACCACCCAGGCGTGATATGGGCAATACTACCTGGCAACACAAAGTCATTGGGCCAGGTGAGGAAAGGGCAGTTGGTCCGCCACACTGAGGGCACAAAAAGGAGCAATTGATGAATGGGGGGACAAAGCAGGGGAGCCTCTGGGAAGTCAGAGGCACCCCGTAGGCCACATGTTGATTGAAGCAGCGCCCAGGCAATTCGGGCTCTCCCAAACATGAATCTGCTCCTGCACGCCTCGAAGGAAATGAGTCACAATGTCTGGTGACAAACAATGCAGAGTCTCAAACTCAGCACCTCCCTGGAAATGAGGCACAACATCTGGTGAATGTTGAATTGAGTCGCACCAGACAATTCCAGTCACACACAATGAAGAGTTGCAAATCCCGTGCCTCCCTGAAAACGAAGCACAACATCTGGCGTGTGTTGATTTGATTCGTACCAGAAAATTCCAGTCATACACACAGTTGCAAGTTTAGCGGTGCCACATGAGGTAGAATGAGGTACTGCTACGTGTATGCCCCCACCTAGGAGGCTCACAACCTGTTAATTGGACACCGCACACAAGGAGCATGCAGTCGGCGTGTCGCACAAGAGAGATCCGTCATGATCAATGAAGCAGGCCACATGGGGTCACACAACTGGCGAATCCACTCACCACCAATAAGACGCAGGGGTCTCACTCCTGAGATTCGGGCAGTGCTCTTGGGGCTTCACACCAGGCAATCTGGTCTCCAGGCACAATACTTAGTTCCACGCTGACACCTTGCTACCAGTGGTAATCCAGCAGACGATGTGGGCATTTAAGAGTGCACCGTTCTCCAGGTATCACAGGTAGATGGTGTGGGTCCCTTGGTGAGGTCTTTGTTGTCCCTGAGACCTCCACAAGACAACAGGGGGCAAGCCAAACAGCCCTTGGAGAGCACACTTCAGGGTGCTACACTGGAGCAGGTAGTTTGCCCAGGCCAGCCACTATTCAGGAAGGGTGCATGGTCCCTTCCAATGTCAGCAATCCTCCTTGTGCACAACAGATTCCTCTGGCAGTGTGCACCACGCAATTCCAGGATCTCCGGTCCCACGTCCACACAAGTTTATCACTACCCTACTGAAGTATGGCACCAGTAGTTATACTGTAGTGTGCCTTTGAAGTGGGGGGTGGTCCAGAGGGTTTCCATTTGAAACACAGATATCTCCCCTAAATTTCAGTCCGGTCTACCATGGGTCCATGGAATGCATATCTTAATCTTTAGTGGGGCCATGATCTGGCTCCCAGAGGCCAAGCGTCACAAACTCTTCCTCCAATCTATCCAGAGGGCCCTCAAATGGCAGAGATCTGTCATTCTAGTTGCATGCCCAATGTTTATAGATGTCTCTTGGAAATGCACAGATGTGCTCTTCGATCCTCCATAGTGGACTAGAGTCCAATGAAAAGGTACACAAAGAGTTTTAGAGAAGAGAAATGTCCACTTTCTAGAAGTGGCATTTCTAAGCTATTAATGACAAATCCCTCTTTACCAAAGGAGAGGGTTTGCCATTATGAATCCAATGATAAGGAACATTATGATGCTGCTCCACTGTAAGCCACAATTGCAGTTGGAAGTAATTTCAACCATTCCCCCATGTTTACCTATGGGAAAACCAAACCTCATAGGAAGTGAAAACACAAATAGGCATTCTTCACTGCCTGGGCAGGGAGCACACATGTGTACCTGCCCTGCCCTGCCTTGCACCTACCACATGCTTCACCCTTAAAACTTACACTAGTCGTGCTCTAGTGTTAGTGAAAGGCACCCTCTGCCTTGGCCAATGATTTAGAAAGGCCAACCTGAGCATAAGTGCCATTGCACACCCAGAGGCCTGCAATGGCAGGTTTGACACATGCTTAAACACCATAGGTGCAAATCCGCACACACAGGCCTGCATTGGCAGGCTGGAGACATGTTTAAATATATCCGGTAAGCACCTCTTCCTAACATGCGCAGGAAGGGCGTGCGCTTTTTCACACTGCATTCACAGTGGGAAAGTGCCCAGAGCCCTAAGGCCACTAAAAGAGAATCAGTCAAACCAATGAGGAAAAAGCAAAATGTTTAGGGAAACGCTACCTCAAGTGTGTCAGGTCTAACACAGGTGTTATGTAAAGCATAGAGCAGGCGCAGGAGGGTCATCATCTTGAAGAGGACAGCCCTGCCAATCAGGGACACCAGTGGGCGATATCACTCTGTAGGTGATCTATTTTAGGGAGGAAGTTTCTCCTCAAAAATTTCACATCATGCATAATGTAGATGCCTAAGTAACGAAAACCATCTTGCACTATTGGAGCTACGCACCTTGATTATAATGTAGGGCCACCTGTGAGGGGAAGGATAAGGGACTTGTCCCAATTAATTTGGTAACCGGATTAATCTCCAAAAGATAGAATATGTGCAATATTTTGTTAACCGTGAGGTGGGACTGGAGCTCTGTTCTTCCTAGTATCCCTGTCAGGCTCTTACCTGTGTTTCCGTGGGAATGATATGCAAGATGAAAGGGCCCAACTTATCCTTTCCACCCAATGCGCCCAACAAGGTCAAAGCGACAATGGTGAGTTAGGGGAAGAGGGGAAAACAAGGAGGAGAAAGAAAAATATCCCACAACGTCTCCCACTCAAAGGTAAGGCAAGCCACTCAGGAGTTTTTCCTATTTGTGATAGAATAAACAGAATGTATGAGTATAAAAAAAGGATGAAGAATTACTTGCAATGGTAGTATTGGTGTTTAAGTGGTGTATAATTCCCCATTTCCACTATGAAGCATTTACTGTATAAGTGGGATCTGTGGTTTCATCTATAAACAAGAAACAGAAAACATAAATGCCTTTTAAGTGATACAGGATGTAGTACATAAAAGTAATGAAGGAAATATTTAGAACAGCACCCACCTATATGGAGAAAAGGAATAGCCCACAGTAACAGGTAGACTAAAATAAACAAAAAAAGGACCTAGCTACTTGCTAGAAAAACCATGACAGAAATCACAGTATATGGGCTTATGCATAATGCCTCCTTAAGTTCAAGAAGCGTTAATAGTGTTTTTCTTGTTTTGCAGATAATAAACATGCTTAACTAAACAAAAAGGTGATCTCCAAGGATGTGAGACCTATAGTCAGATAAGTATATTTTCTATACAAGCATTTGAATTCAAATATCTGCGCTAAAAAGCGATGTTACCGCAATTTCTGATTCACTGTTTCTTTTATCTTCTTTTTTGTTTCCAGGAAGGGAGTAGTTTGTGCCAGAAATAGGGCCACTAGATGCTGCAGGAGAGGAGGGCGGGACCATGAAGGAACCCGACAAGGAACGCCAAGATATTGCTGTAAGACGAACCGGAAGGATTCAGGTAAGTGACCCGGAAGCACGATAACTCCCGAAACACTAGAACGTGAAGCGTTCTGCTACGGGCTCTGGTATTTTTATACCTTCCTGCTGTGACCTACGTTGAAGACGGCGCAGGCACAGCAAGCATGACACTCCCCCACTGATACCCTGTATAAGTGGGTCCTGGCGAACCCAGGCCTCCAGGGGTTCAAGCGCAAGTGCAAAGATCATTGTGGACAGTGAGCAGCCCTGCCTTGTGCCCTTATGCAAGACAAAGGGTTGAGCCAGGGCATTGTTAACTCGTACTCTTGCCAGCGGATCCTGATAGTGAAGCTTGACCCGTCCACAGAATTGAGGGTCAAAGCCCAGTTTGTCGAGGGCTGCAAACAGATAGCTCTATTGGATGCTGTTGAATGCCAACCGAGCATCCAATGAAACTAGCACAGTTCTTTAGCTTGGGGAGTTGCTGTCATATGCAGTACTCCATATAGCCCCTGTAGGTTTAACTGGGTACCCCTATGTGGCATAAAGCTAGATTGGTCTGGATGTACCACTGTGGCTATTACTGTCTGCAATCTGTTAGCTAGGGCCTTGGCCAAGACTTTTGCCTCCAGATTTAACAAGGAAATGGGTCTTTAAACAGCTACAGGCTGTAGATGGTTTAACTTTCTAGGGGATAACCACAATAGTGGCAATTCTATGATCTTCTGGCAGGCAACCCTCCTCCCTGGCTGCCCTGAACATGTCTAGCATGTGTTCTGTGACCTTGTCTGCCATACATTTGTAGAGTTCCAACAACAGGCCATTGGGACCTGCCACCTTTCCCGACTGTAGGTCTTAAATTGCCATTTTAATTTCCTCTACCACCAGTTCTTGCTCCAGTTTGTCTATATCCTCGTCTGAGAGAGTTGGAAGGGAGAGATCTTTCAGGAGATCAGCACAATCTTCCCCAGTCCTAATGGTTGTGGACATGTATGTTCCTCATAGTAGGCAGCAAATGCTTCTGCTATTGCTGCCCCAGTCGTGTGGAGCTCCCCTCAGCATCTTGAATTTCTGAGACCCAGTTCCTTCCCCTATCTCTCCTATCTAGCCAGGCTATTAGTTTGCTGGCTATATCGACAATATCGTATAGTCTGCGCTGTGTCGCCAGGGCATAACAGTGTACCTTGTTCTCCGCTAATTCCTCAGCTCATGTTGTTTAAGGCAGAGCTGGTGGAGTAGCTGAAGGCCGGACAACCCCCCTCCAATATACAAGTTTCCAGGGCATCACTTTGTATCTTAATGTTCCATATTATGAACATTTTTGCAGAACAATTTCTGCTCTTTAAATTTCTCTCATTTAAAAAAAATGGTTGTATGTTTGTGTTATACATGTAACGGTGCCACATATGGCGAAAGGTATGTCCTGTGCCACAAGTAAATATGACACAGACTCTGTCACCCATATACATTTATCCCATTCATAGGCACACATGTTCATTCATCCACAAATACCACGTTCGCTTTAACACTCATGGCAGCCCCCTTCATAATGCCCCTAGTCAAAATATTTTGCTCAAGCCATAGTATTTGGCTCTATGGACATTAAGTTTGAATTCAATGAAGTTTGGAGTGGGGGTGTGTGGTGACAATGCACGATTTGTTTAGCCTTCAGTAGCTCATGATGACTTTTACTGATCGGAAGTAGCTCTCACTATAGAAAAGGTTGGAGAACCCTGGGCTAGAATTTCATTTTCCCTTGCTCACTGCACTGAAATTATTTTTCTTCCTATAATAAACCTATCTGGACTTCCCGAATTCCAATGACAAAGACAGCTATTGTGCCATATTACAACACTAATCTTCTGTTTTGATACTGGTCAAGGTTTTGTCGTTCGTTCCTCTATTGCAAAACCGAGGCACAGACGAAGATTCTGCAGATAACAAGGCAGAATCTCCACCAGAACAGTGGTACTCACTTACTGTTTCAAAATGGAATTTGGGCTCACAAGTTTTGAGTTTGTTGCATCCCTTGTGACTCCCTTACCAGAGTCCCCAGAGCTCAGATTGGCCCTTTTTTTTGCATCCTGACCTGATGCACATGGCTGTCAGTTTACAGGTGGGAAAATCCATGGGTGATCTGAGCTCAAGGAAGAGAGGGTCCTGTCCCTCCTATATCTCGGGTTACCTCAGTAATCCCCAACATTGCCTTCATGCTGGCTTATAAGAAGAAATGGGCAAAGGAGAATCCTGGGTGTGGCCAGTCCTGGCGAAGGAATCACTACTGGTTTCCTGCCTGTGGTATGGGCAGTGACAGTTATTAGACAGAATTTCAACATGTAAGTGATACTTCTGCACAAGATTAAATAGGGGCCTTATTGTCCCTTCTTGGAAATTAGAGAGATTTCAAAAATATATTTTGTACCCTTTTTCTTATCATGGAAAATGTTTCAGCATGAAAACACATATGTTCCTCCAAATCTCCCATAGAAATATAGCTGAACTCCACTAACCTACAGCTATTAGACTAGGACTCCCTCAAACCTCCTGAGAATCTCTCTGAGAGACCTGAAGCCTGTGAATGATTGCTTAGACCTTGAATCCCCACTACGTCGCTCAAATCTCACCAAGCAATTTAAAAGGTAATGTGAATCAGAAGAAAAGATTAATCCCAGTTCTTATGGTCAATTAATGCAATCAGTAAGCTACTGCATGGAAGCCCAGTTGCCTATTAGTGTCCTGCCAGATGGGGAGCTCAAGGCAAGCATAACAGGACCAAAGTATTTGCAGATGGATTATAGGAACACAGAATTTGGCTCAGCTAGGTGTGAAAGGGGGTTAATTGAAACTCAACAATGTAGAGCGGTTTGCACTTTTGAATGTGGCTATCATCTTAGGCCCCTATTATTGCCTGAAATATTGATTTTTTCAAGATCAACATGCAGACTCAGAATTATTGGCTCCTTATCCGAATGTGGAATCCCCAGTCAAGGTACAAATCAGCTTTCATTTACTGCCTGCATGCAGTTTGTATACTCGCCTGGGCATGGAACTTGGTATGGGGGATGTGTGCAGATCTGTTGATTGCTCCTTCCCATGAAATAAGGGCCTCTGCACACAGTGCACTGATGCAATCTATGCTGCTTTCTGACTTCCGAGTTTCAGGCTAGGAATACCCTTAAGCTTAGGGATGAACAACTTCCAAGGCGTGCTTTGCAACAAGTCAGTTTCCCAGCAACAAAATTGCTCTTCCAGCACTCTTAGACTCTAGATTGCTTTTAAGGTACAAGAATATTAGAACAACCATTTTGAGTAGGAAGTGACATTTGAATCCGCTAACTGCATCAAAATAACATAACGATCCATTGGTTAAGGTTTCTGAACATTCATAACCCCTTGCCAAGCCTTAAACTCCCCTTTACTGGATATAAATCACCTCTAAGGTAGGCCCTAGGTAGCCCATAGGACAGTAAGGGAAGCAATTTAAAGGCTGGACATGCACTTTTTAAGTTTTAAGTCCCTCAGACACACTCTGTGTGGGAATGGCTGGCCTCTTTCCTTGAAGATAGGGGTCAAGAGGTGTGGTGTCCCCCTTTTCCTCTGCACGACGGGGCCTTAAGGTGGGAGTGCTGCAGGGCTCAGCTTTGAGCCCTAAACTATTTAATATATATCTTGCCCCCCTGGCATGCCTTGCAGAGACTCTGGGTGTTAAAGTAGTCTCTTATGCAGACGATACCCAGCTGCTCTTTTCATGGGGAAAAAAAACAGAAATTGCTTGCCTGCAGTGTTTCATTGTCTTTCCTTTTACCAACTGAAATGCAATGCGGGAAAGACCGAGTTTCTCTTTTTTGGTCTAAGATCAGAAGTGCCTTGGTGGACCTTCTGGCCCAAGGATGCTTCTCCTCCATGTACCCACACTAATGCTATTAAAAATCTAGGCATTAAGTTTGATGGTGAACGTTCCTTTCTTTCTCAAGTTAACACAATAGTAAGGACCTGTTTTGACATACTGCGTATGCTGAGGAAGTTTTTGCACTTTCTGTCTTTGTCGGCTAAGAAATTGGTGTTCCAGGCTCTGATTACATCTTTGGCCAAAATGGCAGGAGGTACTGGTGCACTTTATATCAGCACGAGTTACATCAAACAAGGACACATTTGTTTTTTAGGCAGGGGGAGATAAAGTAATTTCCCCAAATGACAGGATGTTAAGGAAACGCCAAGACTCAAACCTGGCTCCCCAAATCTAAAGTCGGCAGCATTGGCCATAACGCCACATTCCCTCCCCCTCTTGTTTGGTGTATTTAGAGTTTTGACAAAATTATGGTTTTCGCAGCCTGTGAAAAACAACAATGTGTTATAACTCTAAGGAACACCAGGAAGCAGTGGTGGCTCCTCCGCTATGGCGGAGGAGCGTCGCCCCACTGCTTTCAAGCAGTGCGAGAAGCAAAAACATAAAATGATAATAACTTTAAGTTATTATCATTTTATGTTTGTGCTGCTTTGCGGGATGCAGGTGGGAGGGGCTGCTCTGCTCTCGGATCAGGGCAGGGAAGGAGTGATTTGCCCACTCCTAAGTACGCAATGACTGTTTGATCGGCCCTCTCGGGCCGCCCAAACCAGTCATGCACACTTTCCCCATTCTCCATGCAGGCTGTAATGCAGCCTGCATGGAGAACATGCCCGCCCATCCACCAGCCCCTGGCTGAGCCCGTGTGACGGCGCACAGACCAATGATAACACTGCATTGCAGTGTTGTGATTGGCTTAGGGGAGGAAGCCTGTCTGCCTCCTTCCTGTTCCTGAAGTTGGAGGCAGGGGAGCAGGAGCAGATACGCGGGATCCGGCAGCAAGGTAAGTTATTTAAAAAAAAAAATTTATGCTTACCCCCTCCCGCAATTGCAACCCCCGGCATGACCCCCGTGACCCACAGCGCCCACCCGCAGGATATGCCGCCCCCTGCCAGGAAGGATGCATTGTTTATTGGTCAGGAGTGCCAAAAGGAAACACGTTCATGCTGACATTAATTAGAGTTTTAACAGACTGCTAGTATTCACAGTTTGTAAAAAAAAACATTGTGTTAAAACTGTAAGAAACACCAACATTGCATCCGTGTTTGTGTTTAACAAAGTTGATTTCCACGCCCACAATCCTTTACAAAGATGGAGGGGTCGGGCTCGGATTGTGTTGGGATAGAGGGTTCACGAGGACCCCGAGCTGAGCCAGGCTCACGCTTTCAGGGGCTCACCCACCTCTATGCAAAGTGTGCTTTGTGAGACTAAAAATATCTTTTTTGCTTGTAGCCAATATTTATGTTATATTGGTGAGGGCACAGCTGCTCCTCAAAAATAACGATTTACAAAACCATGACAAACTTAAACAAACTTTGACAACATGGTTTAAAGGCTGGCAACCAACACCAGACTTTTTTGCTTGTTCAATTGCCATTGTAAGTAGCTACCTAATGAGCTGTGCATGGGGGATGCACTAGGGTGACCAACCGTTTGTAAATTTCACAGACGGTCCGTAATTTGGACCTCACGTCCGTAGTCCATGAGGATCCCTTTTATGGACACCTTTTCTCCGTAATTTTGGGCCTTGCTAGGAGCAGAGCTGTTCCCCTGCGAGAGGCCTCAGCTCCCTGATGGGGCCGCCTCCCACTCATCTTCGGAGCACAAGAGCAGCCCCACCCCGCCCATTGTCATTCTGTATGCCGGATGATTGTCACATACAGAATGACAATGGGCCAGTTTGAGCTGTTACAGTATGTGGTGGTCTCCTCCTGCCTCGGTCTAGGGGAAGGCATTCTGTTAGGGTTAGATGTAAGAAATGTACAAAACAAATGTACAAAAACGCCCATGCTGCTATATGGCAGTTCATGAAAAAAACCTGGCGAAAGAAGTTAAGCATAAGAGGTTATAGTTCTTACACAGTCTCATCATTTGAGAGCTGAAGCATTTTTAATACTATATACAACGAAGCCATAGTTGCTGCTTTTTTAATTATTTTATGCAACTAACATCCATTGACAAAGCCAATAGTCATGGCTTGTTGTAGGTCTAATGTTACTGAATGCAATGATAGAAACAGCATAATACCAGTCGGGTGGAACATTATGCTCAGCACATATTTTTAGCTTAGGTGTTTTAAGCCACACCCTTAATTACATCCGACACACCCCTTGGAGAGACTCACAGTTTTTTTATCCCACTTAAAGCCCTGGAAAAAACACCATGTCACAGTCACCTCACATCCTGGCACTGTGCATCATGCATGACTAGTGACTTCCAAGTTTTCAGATTGCCTATGTGCAAGGGCATAGTGAACCCTCCCCCACCAATTGCTTTAGGAACTACAGCGAGGGTGAAGTTCTTTATGGGCCTCTTCTGTCTGCAACTCAGTAGACAAAGGCTCAGCTCATAATTAATGTGAAAAGGTGAGTTAGTGAATAAGTGAAGGAATGGGTAAATGGCTGGATGGATTAGTGAAAGGATGAATGGATGAGTGAAAGGGTGAATGGATGGAGAATAAGAGAAAGGATGGATGGATGCGTGAGTGGAAGGATGGATGAGGGTAAATAAATGGATATATGGGTGGAAGGGTAGATTGATGGGTAAAAGGGTGGATGGATCAGTAAAAGGATGGATGGATGAGTGAAAGGGCAGATGATGGGCGAGTCAATGGGTGGATGAATGAGAGAAATGATGGATGTATTGATGAATTGATAAGTGAAAGGGTGAATGAATGGATGGATGGATGAGTGAAAGGATGGATGTAAGGATGGACGAGTGAGTGAAAGGGAGAGTAGATGGACAAAAGGATGGATAGATGAGTGAAAGGGTGGATAGATGAGAGAAAGGATGGATGGATGAGTGAAAGGATGGATGAGTGATAGGATCAATGGATGGATTAATGAGTGGTTGAGTAAATGGATGAGTGGGTACATGGGTGAAGAGTGGATGGAAGGATGGGTGGCTAAGTATAAGGGGAATGGAGAGAGAAAGGGAGGATGAATGGGTGGATGGATGAGTGAAAGCATGGATGAATGATTGGAAGAATGGATGGGTGAATGGGTGCTTGGATGAGTGAAAAGAAGAATGTAAAGATGGATGAGTCAAAGAATGTATACATGAGTGAAAGTGAAGATGGAGAGCTGGAAGAAAGGATGGATGGATGGATGAGTGAAAAGGTGAATGGGTGGACGGATGAGTGACTGGGTGGATGGATGAGTAAGTGAAAGGATGGCTGGATGGGTGAAAGGGTAAATGGTTGGATGGATGAGTGAATGGATGGATGGGTGGAAGAGTGGATGGATGAGTGAAAGGATGGCTTGGGTGAAAGGGTAAATGGTTGGATGGACGAGTGAATGGATGGATTGGTGGAAGAGTGGATGGATGAGTGAAAGGATGGATTTAGTGAAAGGATGGATGGATGATGGATGGATGAGTGAATGGGTGGATGGAGGGATGGATGAGTGAAATGATGGATGGAAGGATAGATGAGGGATAGGTTTGCAAATGGTTGAAAAGGTTTGGATATGGATGGGCACACAGATGGAAGGACAGAATGAATGGTGAAAGGCTGAATGATGGATGATAGCTAGATCCTTGGACAAGAGAGCTCTTCTGGGGAGGGTTGTGATGACTTACTTTGCTTTCTTGGTGTCATAAGAGCTTTAGTTCAAAGTGGGAGGTATTTTAATGTTCTGGCTACTCCCTTACCTATATGATACTATTCTGTATTTGCTGTGTGCTTATGTGTGGGATCTATACATCATGCATATGACATTTTGAGTGACACCCAACTGCTACTTGAATGTTACACTACTAATTGTAAATGTTTGCATGTTTTGTTTTAGGTGTAAGGTTTTAGGGAGAGCCTCATAGTGCCATGAGCTGTGCTTGAGATGTATACTGTGTTTGTAGCAATAGGCAAGGCATCAAAAATAAACTATGTAATAGTGTATCTACAGTGCCTTTTTTAAGAAAGCTGCAGGGAAAAGCACCTGTGTGACTTCCATCAGCTAGTGCAACTCTCTGCGAAGCCCCCTTAAGCAAAGCCAGATTCCATATTTTAAGTTCCACTTGCTGAAACATCCATAATGTGTTCCCTATAGCTGGTTCATCACAGCAATCCTCCCTTTAGTTCACCTATGCGTGCCGCTTTACATCTCACAATGGCACTCAGATATGAGATGCTGGTAATAAAGTCTATCCGACCAGATCTTCCTGTCCACTTCTCTCACCAAACATACCTGCTCAGGACCATGAGTTGTAAACAAAATATCAGATTGGACAACCCAGTGCAGTAACCATATAAATAGATTATCATATGAAATACCACAAAAAGACCTACGCAGTTGCTCAAAGCTGCGCGCATACCGATAAACCGTGAAGTGCACGATTGTCTCAACCTAATATAAACTTATTTTGACTTTACTTAAGTGGTTGTCTATTTAGTTACTTTTAAACTATCGCACAACTTACTCTGTTGTGTCTGTAAAACGTACCTTTTGTCCCACAGTTTTGTCCTGAATTTTGACCTTCTATCCTGAATTTTTGTCCTGAATTTTGACCCTTTGTCCTGAATTTTTACCCTTATCGTCCTGAATTTGCACCCATGCCAGTTGGTCACTCTAGGAAGCACGTCTCTGTCTGCAGCAACCCACAGAGTCCTCTTTATGAGAACTGAGTGAGACATTGGTTTACTTTGCTTAATGTGCACCAGTAGCAAAGTGCTCCCCAAGCTAAGGTCTTCCTTATAAGTGCAAGTCGCCTCAGAACTGTGAGGGTGACAAGAGGAACAGAATTTGAAACAATAAGACTGCGAAAAATTAAATATATAAATTGTAGAAGCCAAAACACATTCCTTTAAAAAGTAACATCAGATTAGGAAGAATAATGGAAAAGGTACTGTAAATGAGACCAAAAGTTTCAAGAGTAGAGACCTGGCCATTTTTTTTGCAAAATGCAAATTCGAAATATTTCTCTGATACGTGTATTTTTACATTGTGCACATCCGCGAAGTACCTAGTGAAATTGTACACGAAATTTGAAGGTGGTTTACACTGCAGTTTGTCAAGAAGCTCTCACAGGTCCAGAATTCCGCACACCAAAACACAGTCGCAAAACAATGACGAATCTGCTCCTGATGCAAAAACGTCTCTACAGGCAAATTTAACATGTGTCGCCTTGTAGCCCATCGCTATTCGAAGAGAGACAGTCGCGGCGCAGGTAATGGCACGCGGAAACTTATCAAAACAGAGCTTCTGTTTGTTTAGATTCACGGATACGTCGGATGCTCCTGGTCAAGGCTCTCCAAGTCACATGATCTGACTGATTTTCCACGTGGGAGACTTGAATGATGATCGCATCCGGCTATTAATATTTCCATACATAAGCAGGCCTGCCAAGTATCACGCATCAGGTGTGACGCTAACGCATTTCAGTGTGGTGTTCCGCATCACCGCACTGAAATGCGTTGTCACGCATAATGCATGTGTCTCTCAGCGGCCACCGAAGTGCTGGCTGGCTGTTAAAACTGTTTAGTGTGGCAGCGCGCCGTGCCCCCACTGCTCTCACAGGCTTGCAATGCAGTTGAGCTAGTAATTAAGGCTGCCCGCAGCGTGATTCACACTGATACAATGTATCACCTTGAATCCCCGCGGAGCAGCCGTCCAATCAGGTTGTGTGCTTGAGGCCGGCGCTTGGGGGACGCGGTGACGTCACATCCTGCTACCATAGCCGGTTAAACGAAAGTGACAGCTGCCTAGTGTTTTGCGCGGCTCCGCAAATGTTCAAATATGGCGCTTGCAGCGTCGCGTTGCCTGCCGCAAGCACAGCTCGCACCGGCGCAGCCGTTTTACTTAACCCCCTCAATTCAATAATGCCAGACCTGGGGGAGCCCGTGAGGAGTGAGTGACCCACCCGGGTGCAGCGACCGACAGGACAGAGCCTGCGTGTCACTGTGGACGGCCCAGCCCCGGGACTCACTGGCCTGCAGGGTCACATCCGCGCGCGCGGATCCGATACCAGTTTGCCGCCGCAGCACGTGCAGCCGGGCTCAGCTGCCACAAGAAGTCATTGCTCATCAGAATGTAAGTACCTGATTCCCAGCCTCAGGTTAATATTAAATAACGGGCGGGGCTGCACGCCCTGCTTTAATCCGCTAATTGACTTTTATTAAACTGCTCAGTGTGTCTGTTTGAAATAAAGTAGTCTGGGGCCGGATTGTGACCCCTAGGCTATGTGTGTACTGTACCCTTAAGGGTGTAATTTCTGATTTTTATGTTTCCCTCGTCTTAAGTGCATGATTTTGCTTGCGGAAAAAGTGTCACTCATAGTTGTTGAAATGTCACTCATAATTACGCTGAAATTATGAAAATGTCACACATAGCAATCTGAAACCTTGGCAGCTATGCATAAGACGTCTGTTTCTCATACCCGAGCGACGCTTCCTTTTATTCTCGCCCTGATTGGAAGAGCCTCTCCCCCTTTGATACGAGGTGACTCCTTGATAAATCCTTCCACATGTCCCTCTAGCAGAGGATGTGTTTCTAGTTGGGAATCTCCCCGCTCCCGGGGCCTGTTATTACTTGACACGGTCACGGCCAGGGAGAGCCGGCGACCACTTCCAGATGTGGAGGGTTGGGCTTGATTTATAATAGACAAAAGGGAACAAATGAGAGTTACTTTCTTTTGGATTGAAAGGTCACCTTCTGAGAGGAAGATGTTTTCGAGGATGGGAAAGTTTGGAGATCAGTTGTAAAGCTGTAGAGATTTACTGCTTTCTTTATAATCGTGTTTGGAGCAATAAGTGGTATGTAGGTGCATTTCATTCTTGAGCCATCTTAGAAACTCTGGGCCATATTTATCAAAAATTCACGTATCACTGCGCTGCATGGAAGCAGCAGAAATGTGCTGCATTTTCCCCTATATGGCGCATTCTTGTCCTTTCCTAGCGCTGGCGCACTTTTGGCTGCCTGGCATCAATGCAGTCACCCTTGCGTCATGTTGCAAGGTTGTCTATGTTTCAGGTAGGATTATTTTGTGCAGGAAGGGACACCTTCCTTCACACAAACAATCCTCAGAGGCATTTTCCTCTTTCTAAATGCTGCAGAATGCAGCATGCTTAGAGAAAACAATGAGGAGAAATAAAGATATTTCTTTGCGTTTGTCCTCTAGTGTGGAGGCATACAGTTCTGAGCATTCTCGAGTCTACTAATGTTGGTAAATCTGGGAATGTGTCAGAATCCATGGGTGGAAGCGCAGAAACACCCACGCTCCACCCATGGCAAGTTTCCCTGCCGCAGAGTAGCGCAAATGCAAAAACAACAGTTGATGGACAGAATGCAGAACAATGTCATACATTCACCCCAGTACAGAGATCTGGGCCTAAATCCATCGTTTTTTTGCTCGCCATTCCAGTTTGAACCCAGCCATATGCAAATCAGTCTTGACCCTGTGCCTCATGGGAACAGTCCAGCCCGAACTGCCAAGCCAGGTCCTCCCTGGACTGGAAACAAGCATCCTAGGACCGGTTTCAGAGTTTCACCCCTCTTCAGCCAGGATAGCTTGATTCCAGTGGCATGGAGAGCACGGGACCCACGTCTGGGCATACCCGTCCCACTCGGGGTGACAAATGCAAAAACAACAGTTGATGGACAGAATGCAGAACAATGTCATACATTCACCCCAGTACAGAGATCTGGGCCTTAAACCATCGTTTTTTGCTCACCATGCCATTCCAGTTTGAACCCAGCCATATGCAAATCAGTCTTGACCCTGTGCCTCATGGGAACAGTCCAGCCCGAACTGCCAAGCCAGGTCCTCCCTGGACTGGAAACAAGCATCCTAGGACCGGTTTCGGGGTTTCACCCTCTTCAGCCAGGATAGCTTGATTCCAGTGGCATGGAGAGCACGGGACCCACGTCTGGGCATACCCGTCCCACTCGGGGTGACAAATGCAAAAACAACAGTTGATGGACAGAATGCAGAACAATGTCATACATTCACCCCAGTACAGAGATCTGGGCCTAAATCCATCGTTTTTTGCTCACCATGCCATTCCAGTTGTGTGTCTTTTGCAGAGTAACGCAAGGCAGCGGTTTGTGCTGCCTTTCGTTACTCTAAATTTACCAAACCAGTTAGGCGCAACCAAGGCGGCCTTTGCGTGGTTTGATAAGTCTCTTTTAGGTTTTGCATCACCCTTGCATGGCACTGATAAATATGCCTCTCTGTGTGCATCTCAGCACTCTATAAGAGGTGCAGCCCATTCATTTAGTCCATCCAATAAAACTGGTACAGGTACCAGAAGTAAAAGCATGCAATCTTTGACCCGCACTGACATCACAATATTTGACCATTTGCCCGCGCTCTGAACCCCAAACAGCTGCCTATTTGCTTCTCTGGTGCTTGGGGTAAGTTAAAGCAGAAACTACAGAAAGTAATCCTAGGCTCTTAGAGCACTGTATACCTTTTGTACCTGACTCTGACATAATTACCCCGAGACCAGGTGTAAACCGGGTATTGCAGGGAAACCAACAGGCAAGATGGTGGCAGCAACTGCTACCCCTGATTGAAGCATACACTGGACCAGAGATCGGACTAGTCTACAGGGCAATCGGGCAGTGCCTGAGGGGCTGGTCTGTAGGACAGTGTGTGGGCCGGTTTTTAGGTCATTTGTTGGCCTGTTTTATGGTCTGTTGGGCCAGATTTTCCTTTAAATTTCTCTGCTAATATAACAATAAATTGCCTGCAGCAAGCTCAAATCCATGTAGTCTTGCATACCTTGCAAAACACTTATACTGCGTGTTTTTACCTTTTAAAATGTCTCCACTTTGCACACATGGGCCACTTTTTTTTAGCTTTCTAATTCACTAATGGGGGCCGCGTTTATTTTAGAGCCCGAGCCTATTATCTGTCCCAGTCCGACACTGCACTGGACGGTTACCATCTGACTTTCATTACTGGTGCTTCTACTGTAACAAGGAGTCACTACTAGCGATTTTTGACGTGCCTGTTGTCTTTATATTATTAGGGGAGCACTGTAACACCTAGGACGCTGCCGGTGCTGTGGGGAGTGTGCACAGGGCTAGACTGGAACATTTTCAAATCAGCCTTGCTCCCTTCATCACCTCTCTTTGGATCCCTTCCCGTCCTTTCATTCTCCGTCTCTCTCCTCTATCTCTTGATGATCTCTCTCCTACTCTCCCTCTCTTTCCCTTTTCATGACCCCTTTGTGCTAACCCCCAGAGAGCAGAACTATGTCAGGCACACCAGTAGCACACTGGGAATTCAAAAATCGGCCTCCTGTAGATCCAAGCCAACATAGAAATGTCCCATGGAATAAATGCCCCGTCCGGTCCTCAGTGAGCACTGCACAATTTAGCTATTGTTGCAAGCATTCGACAATGCTGGGTCGGATGGAAAGGGTAAGTATGAGTAGCACTATGTATATTTCAGCAACTCAGAGTTTGGCCTAAAAATGGAGGGAGTGTACTGTGTCCACACATTCTGACTAATCAGGGGGCATTGTAAAGTCATGGGCCCTAGGTCCACATACCTAGTAAATGATGAGACTGACAGTGTATATCGTTACTGAACTGGCCACAAGCGTGTGCACTCAGGCTCTTTTATTGGTAGGGTCACCTGACCAGTGGCGCCTGTGTTGGATGGGTATGGGGTGGGTGTAAAGCCCAGCCCTCAAGGGAGTGGCCGGTAAACGAGTACATGCTGGAACACTAGAATGTGTCCAGCAAACACTACAGACATTACATTTTCAGGGGAGTTGTGTTTTAGTTTGTATATTCCACAGACTGAAGTGCCGAGTATTGTGTTTATGCATTGCCTTCTAGAGTGGCACAGATGCCCAGCCGAGAGCAAGTAAAGCTGACTGGTGACCTTTAATTGATGAATCGTTAATTGCACTTTGCTGATGCTAATTCCCAGCAATTGTGAATGTTGCCACTGGATAAGGTCGTGCACGTCATGCATGGGGAGTGCGTGGTTTCAGCTGACGTAATCCGGATATGTTAGGTTATAGTGTTGCCATGTACAGACGTTATGCAAATTGCAAAAGTCGCAACAAGCACCCAGACACTATCATAAATCTCTTTGTATGTTCATGGAATGGAAGTATTTTTAATCCCAATTCCTAAAAATTGGAAAATGCGTGCCTGTAGAGGGGTACCAAAATATGCTTTATTTTCCTATTTTTTGTTTGTTATTTAAGAATCTACCAATAAGCCAAGATTAACTACGAATTTCATAGTGTCTCTACAACAAGCAGGTCAGCCCAACTAATTCCATTGTGAATCGACTACAGAGGGGAAAATCTACAGGTTAGTTTAAATGCACAAATGCCCATTTTCTTTGTTTTCATCCACCTGGAAAATATTTTTCCACGGGAAGAAATTCTTTGAGGAATTTTTTCACACTCATTCTACCACTTATGCCTACTTCTTTATGTATGGGTCAATTTAAGTGCAGTGTGTGTAGAAAAAGGCATTGTAATATTCACCACCATTTGCCATGTTGTCTCCATTGGCAGTCGAACTTCTTCTCAGCGCCATTTCCTACTCAGAACTACTGAAAATCCAATTGTGGTGCATTCACATGGAAGCATTGCTTGAAATGGAAAAATAGAAGTGCAGGTACTATGTACCAGAGTACCTGTTTGTTTCTGAAAAGTGTTGGTACTCGCCAATTAAAAGTATTACGTTTCTCTTGAAAAGTGCAGGTACTCTCCCTCTCAAAATGAAAAAGTGCCGGTTCTCAGTACTTAGTACTGGACAGTACCGGCCCATTTAAAGCACTGCGTGGAATGAAGAATAGTAATATTACTTACCTATATACAGTGCTTAATTTGAGCCAGTGGTTGCCGGTCGAGCCCAATGGCGCTAATTTTTGGGGACTGGCACTTATTTTAATCCATTGGGCATCTACTGAGATCAAGATAGGGAAAACCCATTATGGGGAAAGAAGGGGGACAAAAAAGACAGAAAAACATCACACAGGGAGACGGCAGGAACCTACAGGTGAGAGGTATAGGGTTAGGGAGATTCTGGTAGTGGATTAAAGAGGCATGTGGTGGATTCAAGACTGCGTAGCCTTGGTATTCAGTGTGCCGACATTTAATAGCACCAGCCACGGGCTACTGATCAGTGCCTTGGGCACTGGCACTCAGTATTTTACAAATCAAGCACTGCATGTATATGCCTAACTCAGCAACATTTTGTCAGTCAATATTCTGGCTTCGATATTTTGGTAACACAGTATTTTGTGCTTGATATGCTGCTCTTCAACCTTGGAGTAATATATGTTCATTACTCCATATGTCTGAGCAGATGGTCAATTGTTTCAGACCCTGCCTCCCAGTCTAATATTGCCCATGAAAATTGCATCTCCTTTGCTATTAACATATATTTTCTATTTCCCTTTGAAATAATTGTGTGATGAGTGTATATGTTAGTGGATTCTCAAGCTAGCACTAAACAATATATTGGAAGGAAACCCACTTTCATTAAACTAGGGGGGATATTCACAACATTCGGCGAAAACTAATGCTAACCTCAGTTAGCGTGCGTTTTCTTATCACCGTGTACCGCAGGAAATTATCACTGTGTTAGCGGCGTATTCACAACACGCTGCTAACAGGCGATAATTTCCCCTACCGGGTCAAATGTCCGGCGATAAGGTTAGCGTCACGGCGATAAAATTCCTCACGCTAACGTGAAAAAAGTGGCGATGGGCCAATTAGCGACCAGGAACGGCACGCTAATCAGCGTCAGCGCACCTTTTTTCACGTTCGGCGGGAAAAACCACTATAAAACGCATGCCATGCAGCCCAAACACAAAAAACCCCAAAAAAACAAGGAAACATATGAGAAGAACCATGGAGGAGCCTGGACCCAGCACAGAGGCCAACAGCAACCCCACAAACACCCAGGAGGACCAGCCAGAGACCCAGGGGAAGGAGGAGAAGAGGAAGAGGAAGATGCGGTTCAGTCAGCAGGAAAACCAGGTCCTGATTGCGGAGGAGACAGAACACCAACATCAACTTTTTGTCAGCTCAACTGTGACATTGGCAACCAAAAACGTAATATGGCAGTCCATCGTGGCCAAGGTGAATGCTGTCGGAAAGGTGAGGAGGACAGTGGACGACTGCAAAAAGCGCTGGCATGATACCAAGCGCAAGACCAAGCAGAAACCTGCAGCCAACCTGAAAGCAGCAATGCAGACTGGCGGTGGGAGTCCAGCGTCACAGGAGGAGCTGGATCCGTTGGAGGAACAGGTGTCCCATGTCATCAGTGAGGAGTCGGTGGTCGGAGTTCCGGGACAGGATACTGCTCAACACGACCAGACACAACAGCAACAGGGTGAGTACCAACCAGGGACTGGGGAGACAGGGGGAGACGGTCCCAATGGCACTCATGCACAATTAAATATATTGCAGTGCACACACGTAATGACTGCGGATCATGTCCCGGATCCCCTTGGCTCTGGTGGCATAGACATATATCATGCTACTCAACCAATACATTGCAAGACACATATTGGTGGGCACACAGACATGGAAATGTGCACAGAAAAGTCAAACAAATATAGTCCAAGTATCATAACAGACCAAAAGATAAGGGCTACATGAAAGAGCAAAGGTCCACATTGATTGGAGATGTGGCAGGCTGTCAAAATTGCCCCCTTGCCTCAACACCACGCATATGCATGTGCCCGTATGTCGGAGTTGTGTGCAAGAATGTGCATGTGCATCAAGGGTGACACAACTGCACATACACAATCTTGCACACAACGCAGACACATGGGCACAATGCCACATGTCTGATGACATTGGTGGTGGCATGCCCACTCGTACATGATCAGTCACACACACAGTGCATCCACATGTCAAGTATCAGAGAGATGGGGCCCTGTGCTGACGATTTGAAAATGTGTGATGTTGAGGCAAGGGCGCCATGTAGACATCCTGCCACATCTCCAGTAAATGTGTCCCCCAGTCCCCTGCATGTCCATGAGATGCAATCCTGTGTACACATTGATGGCTCACAGCATGAGCCCTGTGGGGCGATGGTGCATGGCGGTTTTGCTAGGTGGGGGAGGGGCAGGATGGTGGTAGTAGAGTTGGAGATACGACATGCTGGAGTTAGGTAAGTAAATAAATAAATCCAACCAATTACCTTGCGCTTACTGCATAGCTAACTCGGCGGTGCAGCAAGTGCAAGTTAAAATGTGGATTCATTATTTACTTATCTAACTCAAGCACGTTGTTTCTCCAACTCCACTACCCCCATCCTGCCCCTCACCTACCCCCCATCCTGCCCCCTGCACAACCGCCCTGCAAAACTCCCACTGCGAGCCGTCACTGTGTGTACACCAAGTGAGAAACCATCTAGTGAGTCTGCATACCAGAAACACATGCAGGGTGATATTCACAAGGAAGTGGCGGAGAGAGGCGTTAGCCTTCTTGGCTTAACACCTCTCTCTGCCACCTTGGAAAAGTAAGGCTGCACCATATCCACAAGGACATGGTGCAGCCTTGCTTTTCCCCCTGCGATGGCGCTAAGTCTCACAACTCAGCGCCAATGCAGGCACCCTTGCACCAGAGTGCAAGGGTGTCTGCAAGCAGGGAGGTTTCCTTTATGTACAGGAAGGTGTCCCTTCCTGCATATAAACAAACCTAAAATGCCATTTACTAACTTACATGTGTGCTGCTTCATGCAGCACACATGTAAGTTACAAAACAGCATTTTAAAAAAAAGGGTTGTCTATGTACAGGAAGCTGTCCCTTCCTGTACATAAACAAACCATGCCATTTTGCTTTTCCCATGTGTGCTGCACAAGGCAGCACACATGGACAATGCAAAAACGAGTAGAAATAAAGCAGTTCCCCTCGTATCGCCAACTTGAGACAAGGGTTTTCCTGGTCTTAAGTTTTGCGTTGGCTCCTATTTAGGCTGCCCTTGTGACTAGGGGGCAGCGTAAATATCAATGTGTGTTGCGGGGGAATGCCCACCACAATACCCACTGCATGCCCCTTCACGCTAAACACAGCGTGAAAGTGGGCCTATTCACAATGCAGCATTAAGCCACGTTAAGTGGCTTAACGCTGCCTTGTGAATAAGGCGAGGCCCCTATCGCCACAACAACGTCACAGAAAATGACGTTGTGGTGGCGATAGGGGCCTGTGAATATGCCCCGCAATGTCACAACAAACTGATCATGCAGCCAAATGGCACAAACGTGCATATCCCACAATGCACGCAAACAGCAGACTTCACTCAAAAGGTGATGTAATACAATTAGCAGGGGGGGGCTATGCCTACAACACCACAGGGCGGGGACAATGCATATCAGGAATGTGTCAACCAAATCTGTACTGCATGACTTGTCTGTGTGCCAGACTCACAGAACTACAATGTCCCTGTAAAGAAGTAAGACAACCAAAGCATGACAACAAGCAAGGATAGCAAAGTAGCAACAAATAATGACAAGTAGCTAAATGGCACACACACCCCTTAGGTCGAATTGCACACCTCCACTCCCAAGTGTACACATCTGCCATAAAGAAAACACCATTCCACATCAGTCCTGGTGTCAGTTGCCCATGACACCATTATGTACATGTAAACCTAGCTGTTTGGTAAGTCAACTGTGTCAGTGAACAAATATGCAGTCATGGTTGTTATCACCCACACGCAAATCCATGCATTGAATATCCATAACCAGGACCGCATGTATCATCCATGTGACCAGCTGCGTGTCACATACACAAACACACATCACCCTACCACTTGCTTCTGTTGGAAGGGTGGTGGTGACAAGGCCTGAGCACCACAAATATGCATTGGATTTCCACATCCATCTAATCCCGGGCCACTTACACATCACACGTGGGGTCAACGTAGAGGGCTATTGTTGTTGACACTGTCTGTCCAGCCAGCAACAACAATAGAAACTCACGCAGCACCATACTCACAACGGGTAAGCCAACAGGAGGGCAGTAAGCAATGCACACAAGACAAATCACAATAGACAAAGCTACCTGGATGCACATGTATACAGCATAGTGCAGCACACATTGAAATAGCAAGTAGGCCTTAGTAGCCAATGCGCCTAAAGGGGGCCCTCCTCACACATAACTAATCTTGCAATCAACTGATGCACATGTGCAGTACACAGAAAAGGTGCGGGTCTGTGAGCCACACTGACAATGCAAGTGACAGTGCATGATGAATACCATGCCTGCACCCCAAACATCTCCACATGGTGCAGGCAATGTCACAGAGGTGGCTCAGTGTGGCCCACATCCTTAAAGGAGCAGGTCACACTCTGACACATCCACATGTACTTACAACCCTTGACGTAACCAAGACCTCTGCTTGAAAACAATGCACACGTGTTCCAACTCTGACCATGACACATATTTAGCCCAGCTTGCAACATCTCAGCATTGAAAATGCACAGAAGTGGAGGCCCACTGCCTGAAAGGGATAAGGGGCAGAAAAACAAAAGCTGCATGGGCGAGTATCCCACAATGCAGCGCACACACATAAAAATTGGAGTTCAACCACATTGACTACAATGTGGGACAAACTGCATCACCTTCACAACTGAACAGAGGACACAACTGGTGCCGCCTGTGTGTATGAACTGCCCAATCACATTAGTCATAGCTGTAAATTGTGAGATGACAATGTACAAGTACAACCTCATACCCGTGATGTAGTCGAAAAAGGCAACATCCAGCAAGAAATAGGCAGCCCCTCCCAAACAGTCACAATGTATATTGTCATGCAATCTGCTTGTAAACTCATCCAATGCATGATCATCTATGAAACACACAGTTAAAATGCTTCTCCCCTTTACATTGCAGAGGTACAAACATCACCTCCTGAACAGCAGTCTGTCCCACTCTTCACTGATGAAGAGGAGGAATTCTCCACCATCAACACGGACACCCTCCAACAGCTGCTAGATTCCATCAGCACCCCACCTCCAGGAGCAGGGCAACCCAGCTGCATCGTGCAAACCCCACCCCCTGCACAAACCACACAGCAGCAAGCACCTACCACCACAGCTGTCTCCCAGGACCTCCAGGACCCAAATCTTGAATTCCAACGCTGTGTGTTAGAGGTCCAGCAGGAGATGGCTCATCAGGTGCGGGTAGGGTTTGACAGCCTGGCGGCCAAACTTGATTCCGTTTGTGAGTGTCTGAGTTCCATCCGGGACCACGTACAAAACATCACAGACACCCACAGTCCACTCAATGCTCTCCAACACTCCTTGGCTGACTTCGCTGGAGTCATGACTCAGAGACAGGAACAACTGTCCAGTCAGAGTGGCTCCAGCGATGGCAGCCAGGAGTTGGGCCGCATGCGGAGGATAATGGAGAACATGGAGCGGATGCAGGCGGAACAAATGGCTGCCATGGCTGCACACCAGCGAGATGTAGCTGGAATCTTCCATGCCCTGCAGATCATCATCACTGCATTGTTGCAGCAAGGTCTGGTGCAGATGAATGCTGCTGCTGCTTGTACATCCACATCTCCGCCCCCTGATGTGTCAGTGCCTCACAGTGCTGCAGCCAATCATCCACCACCCACATGTGAGGCACATGACACATCAGAGGACGAAGATGAGGATGAATCTGCCTTGTTGCTAAGAAGGAAGCGGTGGCATTCATCGAGGCCAAATGGCCAGTTTCTACTTGGGTCTGGGCTGAGCATCATGCCACGGAATATCACCTTCCACTGTCCCCCAATACACTCTGTGACACTCACCTTGGACCTCGACATGGACTGCCATATTTCGTTTGGTTACCAATGACACAGCAATCAGACTGCTGACTGAACTCTTCCTCATACTTTGAACTTGCAACCCTAAAGGACTCTGTCTGGCCCTCCACTGGGCATCAATGTAATGCGGGGATTGCATGGCCAAATACTGGTCCAGTCTCCAACTATGTCAACAGACATGTGAATAAATATCTTTTAATCACACAGATGTCTGTTGTCCATGAACAATCCAGTATAGCAGTCTCGCAAAATGTAGGAGCAGTGAATCCACCAAAAGGTACACCCAGGGAAATAATACAAATGTCAATGTTTTACTGTGATCCTTATAGGCAGTGAGAGGACCGGGTATGTGTGGACCAGCTGTGCCCCCATTGCTCCAATACGCCAATCTGGCAGTATCCCAAATTAGCCCCACATCCATGGAGGAAATAGAATGTCTGACAAAAGGCAAAGTCTGTTGCAGGCAACAAGTAGTGTCACCTTTTACAATTGCAGAAAGAATATCTCCTGGCATATCTACTCACACCCTACAGGCTGGACGGAGCCTGTTGTGAAGGTGCACATTGCATTTCAGATCCCAAGATGGTGCACACCATATACACTTTGATGAAGATACTTAAGGGCACATGTATACCAGCCACTAATTGAACAACAATGTCTGCCTCAGTGAAGTAGAGTTGGCAATAGGGACTCACCCCAAAGTGTAAGGTGTCAGTCAGCCCCTTCATGTGGACGAACAATGCTTACTGACTTTGGAACCCTCACACGGTGTGACCACTGTGAGCGGGTAGGGCAATGTGACAAGGGATGCGTGGTGCACTGCACTGACCATATAGTCAGAAGCAGTGCCACCATTTCAAGGGTATGCAAAAGAAACAGTTGATGGACGGAATGCTGGACAATGCAAACATTCACCCCCAGTCACAAGGATCTGGATTTAATCCATCATTCTTTTGCTCACCACACCACCCCAGTTTGGACCCAGCCATATGCAAATCAGTCTTGACCCTGTTCCTTGTGGGAACAGTCCAGCCCGAACTGCCAAGCCAGGTCCTCCCTGGACCGGAAACAAGCATCCTGGGACCGGTTTCAGGGCATCACCCTTCCTCAGCCAGGCTAGCTTGAATCCAGTGGTGTAGTGAGCACGGGACCCACGTCTGGGCATACCCTTCCCACTTAGGGCGACATATGCAAAAGAAACAGTTGATGGACGGAATGCTGGACAATGCAAACATTCACCCCCAGTCACAAGGATCTGGGTTTAATCCATCATTCTTTTGCTCACCACACCACCCCAGTTTGGACCCACCCATATGCAAATCAGTCTTGACCCTGTTCCTTGTGGGAACAGTCCAGCCCGAACTGCCAAGCCAGGTCCTCCCTGGACCGGAAACAAGCATCCTGGGACCGGTTTCAGGGCATCACCCTTCCTCAGCCAGGCTAGCTTGAATCCAGTGGTGTAGTGAGCACGGGACCCACGTCTGGGCATACCCTTCCCACTTAGGGCGACATATGCAAAAGAAACAGTTGATGGACGGAATGCTGGACAATGCAAACATTCACCCCCAGTCACAAGGATCTGGGTTTAATCCATCATTCTTTTGCTCACCACACCACCCCAGTTTGGACCCAGCCATATGCAAATCAGTCTTGACCCTGTTCCTTGTGGGAACAGTCCAGCCCGAACTGCCAAGCCAGGTCCTCCCTGGACCGGAAACAAGCATCCTGGGACTGGTTTCAGGGCATCACCCTTCCTCAGCCAGGCTAGCTTGAATCCAGTGGTGTAGTGAGCACGGGACCCACGTCTGGGCATACCCTTCCCACTTAGGGTGACATATGCAAAAGAAACAGTTGATGGACGGAATGCTGGACAATGCAAACATTCACCCCCAGTCACAAGGATCTGGGTTTAATCCATCATTCTTTTGCTCACCACACCACCCCAGTTTGGACCCAGCCATATGCAAATCAGTCTTGACCCTGTTCCTTGTGGGAACAGTCCAGCCCGAACTGCCAAGCCAGGTCCTCCCTGGACCAGAATCAAGCATCCTGGGACCGGTTTCAGGGCATCACCCTTCCTCAGCCAGGCTAGCTTGAATCCAGTGGTGTAGTGAGCACGGGACCCACGTCTGGGCATACCCTTCCCACTTAGGGCGACATATGT
The DNA here is from genome assembly GCA_963921515.1 of Calotriton arnoldi. Classification (NCBI taxonomy): domain Eukaryota; kingdom Metazoa; phylum Chordata; class Amphibia; order Caudata; family Salamandridae; genus Calotriton; species Calotriton arnoldi. The sequence goes on along the minus strand of CAWUFW010017491.1, from coordinate 200,799 downwards.
AAAAGAAACAGTTGATGGACGGAATGCTGGACAATGCAAACATTCACCCCCAGTCACAAGGATCTGGGTTTAATCCATCATTCTTTTGCTCACCACACCACCCCAGTTTGGACCCAGCCATATGCAAATCAGTCTTGACCCTGTTTCTTGTGGGAACAGTCCAGCCCGAACTGCCAAGCCAGGTCCTCCCTGGACCGGGAAACAAGCATCCTGGGACCGGTTTCAGGGCATCACCCTTCCTCAGCCAGGCTAGCTTGAATCCAGTGGTGTAGTGAGCACGGGACCCACGTCTGGGCATACCCTTCCCACTTAGGGCGACATATGCAAAAGAAACAGTTGATGGATGGAATGCTGGACAATGCAAACATTCACCCCCAGTCACAAGGATCTGGGTTTAATCCATCATTCTTTTGCTCACCACACCACCCCAGTTTGGACCCAGCCATATGCAAATCAGTCTTGACCCTGTTCCTAGTGGGAACAGTCCAGCCCGAACGGCTGAAGAAGGGTGATGCCCTGAAACCGGTCCTAGGATGCTTGTTTCCGGTCCAGGGAGGACCTGGCTTGGCAGTTCGGGCTGGACTGTTCCCACAAGGAACATGGTCAAGACTGATTTGCATATGGCTGGGTCCAAACTGGGGTGGTGTGGTGAGCAAAAGAATGATGGATTTAACCCAGATCCTTGTGACTGGGGGTGAATGTTTGCATTGTCCAGCATTCCGTCCATCACTTGTTTCTTTTGCATTTGTCGCCCTAAGTGGGAAGGGTATGCCCAGACGTGGGTCCCGTGCTCACTACACCACTGGATTCAAGCTAGCCTGGCTGAAGAAGGGTGATGCCCTGAAACCGGTCCTAGGATGCTTGTTTCCGGTCCAGGGAGGACCTGGCTTGGCAGTTCGGCCTGGACTGTTCCCACAAGGAACAGGGTCAAGACTGATTTGCATATGGCTGGGTCCAAACTGGGGTGGTGTGGTGTGGTGAGCAAAAGAATAATGGATTTAACCCAGATCCTTGTGACTGGGGGTGAATGTTTGCATTGTCCAGCATTCCGTCCATCACTTGTTTCTTTTGCATTTGTCGCCCTAAGTGGGAAGGGTATGCCCAGACGTGGGTCCCGTGCTCACTACACCACTGGATTCAAGCTAGCCTGGCTGAAGAAGGGTGATGCCCTGAAACCGGTCCTAGGATGCTTGTTTCCGGTCCAGGGAGGACCTGGCTTGGCAGTTCGGGCTGGACTGTTCCCACAAGGAACAGGGTCAAGACTGATTTGCATATGGCTGGGTCCAAACTGGGGTGGTGTGGTGAGCAAAAGAATGATGGATTTAACCCAGATCCTTGTGACTGGGGGTGAATGTTTGCATTGTCCAGCATTCCGTCCATCACTTGTTTCTTTTGCAACCATTTCAAGGGTGGCATCACTATGAGCCAAAAGGTAAAAGATGTGAGAATGTGCCATGACACTGGCACAAGAGGGAGCAATGCAACATTTCACCTTTTGTGGGCAGCAGAACTGTGTGCATGGCCAAAAATGTTAAAGTTGATAAAATCATGACTTTCCATTGATTCACAAAAGGCATATAGGAGAAGTGAAGTCAGTACATATAACTGTACTACTCCTAAATGCATGTTGTGAATACCGGAAAATGTAAACTCATGAAATAGGTCTCAGATGACTTATTTGTGAATCAGGCCCACTGTTCTGCCATATGCATTTCCCAATAGACCCACAGAAAGACTACTACTTGCATGGCCCGGAGGTTCAGCCTCCAAGCACAGGAACACATAATTCAAAAGAATCTGACACATTTGCACGACACAGCAAGTGTGCCAAGGTCTGTGCTATATAGATGGACTCTGCACAAGGAGCATGTGAGATGCAGGGCTATGACGCAATCTGTGGTATCCGCCGCATATATCCATCTCCATGATGGATAACAGTAGCTACTACAATATCCTCCCAATGCCATGCCCCTACCTTGTGTTGCAAATGTGCAACAATGTGCTGGCCAACTCGGTGAGTCACACTTAAGATGTATAACTTACCAAACGACTGCCCCTAGACTAGGCCGTAAATCCTACTTGCCACCCTGTTATCCATGCAAGTTTACTGTGCTCCCATTTAAGGTATCCTGACACAATACATCCTGCTTAGTAACATGTCATGACCACACTTGCACAATCAACAGAGAGTCCATTGATGACATGAGATGCATACAAGGTAAAAAGACACACTCCACCACATCACCCCTGACATAAGTGCAAGCAGAAATCCAAATTAGTAACCATTTATTATAAAATTGAAAAACTTAGCTTTCCTACACTATGATCATAACTAGTTCTAATCTAAAATAAACTAACTAGAATAAAAAGAACAAGTACCTACACTATCTACCCTAACTAATCCTAAACACGCAAAACATATCTAAGACATCAACCCCCTCCCACCCTTAAGGCACATCACGAGACAGGACAAAGACATCTAAGCTATACATGAACTATCTACACATTTAACCTGCACAAAGATATATACATATTTTTTTGGAGTTTTTTCCAAAAAGACATCAACCCCCCACCCAAAGGAAAAGGAAACTTATCCCCAAATACTCTACAATAATAAAAAACTAAAACTACCTTAAAATCTAACACTAACTATACCTACACTAAAACTACACTACCTAACAATTAAAATACTTACCTAACACTACCTACAAACAAGTTAAAACATTGGTGGAAGGGAGAAGAGGGGGATGGGGCACAACATGTCCAGACATTACGGTAGCCGAAGGTGTTTTTTAATGTCCTCAAGGTGCCTTGTCTGCTCTGCCATTTCCCGCCTCATCTCGGCCAGCAGAACGTTATTGTCCATAATGAGCCTGCTGTGCCGGACAGTGAATGGAATCACCTGATCCGCAGGGGCAGGTGGGATTGTCCCTTGGGTGGGGGTTGTTGTAGGGGGATGGGACACTGACTGTCCACGCTGGGACCCACCACTGATGCACTGATGGTCACAGATTTCCAGGTACCAGCCGCCAGGTCCTCCTGGTACCTCCGCGCCATGTTGTGGTACCCCTTTGCGACCTTCTTTATATGTTGGTACTGCTCCTTCCTCACCTGGAAGGCATGTGACTCCGCTGACGTCATGTTGTCTGTAAAATGTGAACAATGGGAAATTGTGAGTCCTTTAGACTATGTCAATGTTCTCAATTCAAATCTATGATGCAAGATCACGTCAATATGGGAGCCTACACTCTAGCGTAACTATGTGAAGTCAGAGAGTGACCTGGACAACTAAGGGTGCAAGAGTGTCTGTGTTTAGGGGGGCTTGTTAATGTGTAGGAAGGTTACCCTCCATGCACAGGAGCAATCCAGGGACAGCCCTACTCACACTTTCATCTGTGCTGCATCATGCAGCACACATGGAAACACGTTGGCTGGCTGAACACTGACTTGTACATGAGGCACTGTCCCTCTCTCCACCACTACTTCACAATGGGTGACGCGTTGCTGATAGATAGGGGGAAACATCCTTTCCTCTAAATTGTCACTCATGCATGTCTTGGATCCGCTAATATCACTCCGTAGTAAAGCCAAATATGCAGGCCTTTACAACGCAAACTGTGACAATTCATTCACCATTGTAACGGCAGCCTGGAGTCATAATGGTTATAGTGTTGTTATGGGTAATGCTTTCTCACAGATAGCGTTCTAGAGGCCTGCATTGTAAAAAATATGGCACTGCAATAAGTGCAGAGCTAAAGCATGCGGGGTAAATGCATGCGGAGTAATTTAAAAAATTGGGACAGAGCAGCTCGTACACCTGATCCAGAGTCGGTCACGGACTGACCCCAAGGAGACAGCTTGACAACACCATTGCAGTGGCCAAACATGCCAATGAGATTCATAGGGCCATCTTTGCTAGGTGTTTGGGGAACATGCCATTGATATGTTTGACTCAAAGCTATGCGCTGCCACTTCTGTGAAGCTGGTATGCAGCATACCTACGAAATCACAGTGCAGACCTGTGTCTGAGCACGCACTGCCTGGAATCCACTGCCTCCTTGTGCATGATCTGGCACACTTGCACAGTCATCTCAGTCAAGGATGTACATGCATTTCATGTCTGCAGATACATGCATGTGCTGCTGTGACGGAACCCATAGCCCTAATTTACATGTCTGTCACTGACTGGGGATGTGCAAAGTCACAACTGGTAGACAAATGCATTGCTCCACCTTCACTTACAGAATTGTACACACTTCTGACTTCAACAATCCATCATCACACTGTAGTCCTAGCACATGTGATACACACCCATACTGCACACTACAACGTTGATCATTCAACTCAGACATCTATCACACCGCACCGTGTCAATATATGATGTCCAAACTCACCAGTGGCGTGTGGGTCCTGGAATCTGTCAATGTCCCCCCGTGTGATGATAGGTCGTCCAGCTGTGAGACAACAAAAGGAATTTGTGTTGGTATCATACGTTAAATCACACGTGTCAGATTCATCATACAAATCATCACCATTACTGTAAATGCTATGTAACTGTAGGGTCACAGTACATGTGGGCTACATGATTGTGTCTACTTTGCCTGCCATTCACACAAGACCTGTGAATGCTGAGCCTGGTCAAACAAGACAATGATGCTAGCAAACCTGCACATGCTAGTTGTGTGACACATTCACAAGGCCCCATTTCTACATGCAACATGATGTAATACATGCTCTGTGTACAAATGCATCGCTGCATATCACACACGGCAGTCTCACAGCGGTTGGTGGTGTATGACACTCCGGAGATGTCCTATTTCCTTTCAGCATTTGTTCCTATCTCATACATTGTCACACAGAGACTATGTACAAGGGCAGCGTAGCTAACGTACCACAATTTGTGAGGACTGCATATTTACACTTCCTTTTGGCCAGCACACAGGTCACAGAAAAAATGCCTTGGATTGTTCATGTACAGTCACCCTTCCTGTACACCAAACATCTTTATCCTGCACGTATTTTTGCACAGGTGTGCCAGCTTTGGCACAACAGTGCTAAGTGTTGCTTCAGCGCAGTGGGTAACACAAACCTGCACCCTATGCTTGCCAATATGATGCAGCTTTGTGTCTCTGATGTGCCAACATTATGCGTGAATGCATTACGTCTCCCGCCTCACTCTTCAACATTTTTTCTTTTGGACACCAGTGTGTCCCACACAGCATATTTTGTTTTTAGTTGCAGTATACATGAATAAATTTATAGTTTGAACTTACCACACTCTAGGCCACCGATGAGTCCCAAGTATTCCAAGAGGTCACCCTCCCGGGCCAGGCTATCATGCCAGCAGTGCTTCCACTGGCGCACAGTGCGGTCAACTCCGAATACGCGCCGCATCTGCGCCCGCACACGCTCCCACCTCTGCTTACGCTCACTGACTGGGTAGCTGGAGAGGATACGGCCTCCCCTCTCCACCATCAAGGGCAGGAAAAACTTAATGAGCCATAGGAAGCCCCCAATGCCCCCACGGACATCCTGCCCTCCCTGCTCACACCCACCATCTCCCTGCACACACCTGACCCCACTGCAAAAAAATAAAGAAACCCTAGATAATATCCCCAACAACTACAAATAAAGTTAACTACCCCAAGACAAACACCCGACAAGATTGAGGACAGGAGACAATAAAAGACGTAAAAACAGGGACACCACACTTCACAGAGACACTATCCACAGGACACAGGACACAGCAACACTCTCAAACTCTCAAATCTGCAGCACACACCACCAAACACCTCCAACACTCTCCACAATCACCAGCAATGTGCTCAAAAGAGAAAGTGATAGTGCACAGCACTCCTCCAGTAAACAGGAAGCATGCAGACATCACTTCCTGTGTGTATGCGGCCCATTTTTTGACTTAGCGACAAAAAATCTGCACGCAAAATGGCTTTGGGGGAACATTTCCTATAGTTCAATGTGTTTAGCGATGTATTTTCCATCGCTGATATGAAAAATAATTCGCAAACTCGGAAATGCGGGCGGTTTTGCACGCTAAGTGCAGGTTATTACACAGATTAACAGTTTTAGCTGAAATTTAATTTCTTGGCACAATGAACAAATTGAAAAGCTTGCTTTGACCCAAATGACACCCTTAATTTCATACTTCACCCCAAATGACACCCTTAATTTCATATTTGACCCCAAATGACACCCTTAATTTCATAATTGACCCCAAATGACACCCTTAATTTCATACTTGACCCAAAATGACACCCTTACTTTCATATTTGACCCCAAATGACACCCTTAATTTCATAATTGACCCCAAATGACACCCTTAATTTCATATTTGACCCCAAATGACACCCTTAATTTCATAATTGACCCCAAATGACACCCTTAATTTCATATTTGATCCCAAATGACACCCTTAATTTCATAATTCACCCCAAATGACACCCTTAATTTCATATATATATATATTTTTTAATTTACTTTTTATTAAACAGTTGTGATGATACAGTGGGAAACAGCGAGGCCACATGACAGTAGTATACAGTGGTGACATATTCAAATGAGCAGCGAACACAAATCACGTACAATCCCATACAATTTTAAATCGATTCAGAGTCGGTGTCAACCCCAGCACGACGTAGCTCCTCAGTTGGGGATACACAGAGACCGCCACGTGACACATTCCATTTAGCCCATTTGTGGTCCCATTTCTTAGGGCAACCCCTGCGTTTGAAGACGTCTTTCTCTGCGATCATCGCATTGCCCATGTCATTGGACCATTTCTGATAAGTGGGCAGATCCCCGGCCCCCCATATCTGAGCTACATTTCTTTTGGCAAGGGCAAAGCCTAAAGAGGCCCACGTGCGCTCGGTCTGGGTCAAATCGGTTGCCTCCCAAACATTGAGCAAACAAAGTCGTGGGGAGCAGGTTATGTTTTTCCCACAGACCTTTGTAAGGGTGGAGAAGATTTTTCCCCAGTAGGACTGAATGTGTGGGCATTCCCAGAGCACATGGAAAAATGTACCCTCCGCATCACAGCGTCTAAGGCACCCCGCATCAGGCCGACGCCCCATTTTTACCAATGTCTGTGCCGATAGATTTATTTATTTATTTATTTATTAGGAGTTTTATATAGCGCTAGCCAGACCCGAAGGTATCGGAGCGCTTTACAACACTTAGGGGTCGATTCCGATGTCGGCCGGAAGCGCATCTAACAGTATTCGTCCGGAAAAAATACCAGCCGAACGCGTGTTTTCCGACCGACTCGAACACTCTACCGAACGAACAAGTACGATGCGCATAACAGCCCAGATTCCGAGCGAGCCGTACTTACCCATTCCAGCTCCTGTTCCCCGCCCGAGCCGGATCCGTAAACGCCGAATCGAGTCGCACGGAATCAAATACACAGCACCTTCCGGCCGGACTAGTATGATGCGTCTTCCGTACGCACCGAACTCGTCGCTACGTCCGGCACGTTTGAGCATCCGGGAGAGCTGCACATAAGCTCCGATTCGCGCCACAAGACGATCCACGGCGACGAGACGAACAAGCCAGCGACGAGTACGAGTCGAAGCCACGAGAAACCCGAACGAGACGACCCAACCATGAATCCCATCGCGCAGGTCCTACCAATACTCTACATCTATTACCGGGACCGGTACGGACGCGTACGGCGCAGACGGTAAGTCAAACACCCACAACACAAACAAACGACACGTACCCGAAATATGTCACACACACATAGGGATGCACAAATGACGTACACTAGCAACAGCAGAACCATAGGGGCGGGATGGCCATCACCAATGCCATACACACCCATAGGGGGATGGATGCCTGCCACTACTGCCATCCCCACTCATGGGGGGCTGGATGCCTACCACTACTACCATCCCCACTCATGGGGGGCTGGATGCCTACCACTACTACCATCCCCACTCATGGGGGGCTGGATGCCTACCACTACTACCATCCCCACTCAGGGTGGGCTGGATGCCTGTCACTACTGCCATCCCCACCCATAGGGGGCTGGATGGCTGTCACTACTACCATCCCCACTCCTGGGGGTCTGGATGCCTACCACTACTACCATCCCCACTCATGGGGGGCTGGTTGCCTACCACTACTACCATCCCCACTCATGGGGGGCTGGATGCCTGTCACTACTACCATCCCCACTCATGGGGGGCTGGATGCCTACCACTACTACCATCCCCACTCATGGGGGTCTAGATGCCTACAACTACTACCATCCCCACTCATGGGGGGCTGGATGCCTACCACTACTACCATCCCCACTCATGGGGGGCTGGATGCCTACCACTACTACCATCCCCACTCATGGGGGGCTGGATGGCTGTCACTACTACCATCCCCACTCATGGGGGTCTGGATGCCTACCACTACTACCATCCCCACTCATGGGGGGCTGGATGGCTGTCACTACTACCATCCCCACTCATGGGGGGCTGGATGCCTACCACTACTACCATCCCCACTCATGGGGGTCTAGATGCCTACAACTACTACCATCCCCACTCATGGGGGGCTGGATGCCTACCACTACTACCATCCCCACTCATGGGGGGCTGGATGCCTACCACTACTACCATCCCCACTCATGGGGGACTGGATGCCTACCACTACTACCATCCCCACTCATGGGGGGCTGGATGCCTACCACTACTACCATCCCCACTCATGGGGGGCTGGATGCCTACCACTACTACCATCCCCACTCATGGGGGCTGGATGCCTGTCACTTCTGCCATCCCCACTCATGGGGGGCTGGATGCCTGCCACTACTGCCATCCCCACCCATAGGGGGCTGGATGGCTGTCACTACTACCATCCCCACTCAGGGTGGGCTGGATGCCTGTCACTACTGCCATCCCCACCCATAGGGGGCTGGATGCCTACCACTAATACCACCCCTACTCAGGGTGGGCTGGATGCCTGTCACTACTGCCATCCCCACCCATAGGGGGCTGGATGGCTGTCACTACTACCATCCCCACTCAGGGTGGGCTGGATGCCTGTCACTACTGCCATCCCCACCCATAGGGGGCTGGATGCCTACCACTAACACCACCCCTACTCAGGGTGGGCTGGATGCCTGTCACTACTGCCATCCCCACCCATAGGGGGCTGGATGGCTGTCACTACTACCATCCCCACTCATGGGGGTCTGGATGCCTACCACTACTACCATCCCCACTCATGGGGGGCTGGATGCCTACCACTACTACCATCCCCACTCATGGGGGCTGGATGCCTGTCACTACTGCCATCCCCACCCATAGGGGGCTGGATGGCTGTCACTACTACCATCCCCACTCATGGGGGTCTGGATGCCTACCACTACTACCATCCCCACTCATGGGGGGCTGGATGGCTGTCACTACTACCATCCCCACTCATGGGGGGCTGGATGCCTGTCACTACTGCCATCCCCACCCATAGGGGGCTGGATGGCTGTCACTACTACCATCCCCACTCATGGGGGTCTGGATGCCTACCACTACTACCATCCCCACTCATGGGGGGCTGGATGGCTGTCACTACTACCATCCCCACTCATGGGGGTCTGGATGCCTACCACTACTACCATCCCCACTCATGGGGGTCTGGATGCCTACCACTACTACCATCCCCACTCATGGGGGTCTGGATGCCTACCACTACTACCATCCCCACTCATGGGGGTCTGGATGCCTACCACTACTACCATCCCCACTCATGGGGGCTGGATGCCTACCACTACTATCATCCCCACTCATGGGGGGCTGGATGCCTGTCACTACTGCCATCCCCACTCATGGGGGGCTGGATGCCTACCACTAACACCACCCCCACTCAGGGTGGGCTGGATGCCTGTCACTACTGCCATCCCCACCCATAGGGGCTGGATGGCTGTCACTACTACCATCCCCACTCATGGGGGTCTGGATGCCTACCACTACTACCATCCCCACTCATGGGGGGCTGGATGCCTACCACTACTACCATCCCCACTCATGGGGGGCTGGATGGCTGTCACTACTACCATCCCCACTCAAGGGGGTCTGGATGCCTACCACTACTACCATCCCCACTCATGGGGGTCTGGATGGCTGTCACTACTACCATCCCCACTCATGGGGGTCTGGATGCCTACCACTACTACCATCCCCACTCATGGGGTGCTGGATGCCTACCACTACTACCATCCCCACTCATGGGGGTCTGGATGCCTACCACTACTACCATCCCCACTCATGGGGGGCTGGATGCCTACCACTACTACCATCCCCACTCATGGGGGGCTGGATGCCTGTCACCACAACCACCCCTACTCATAGACGGGTAATGCATGACACAACTAGCATACTCCCACATAAGGACTGTCTGTAAATTACATCCCACCCCCAACACCATGACAAGCGTGTGTGGTCTGTGTCAAATGCATACAACACTGAACATGACATTGAACATACAATGTGACCCCCTAACACATGTGTCACACATAATTGTGTGTGTGGCCTACACAATGCAAGCAGACCATGACCACTGTGGCAATGGGGCCCAAAGCCCCATCACCACAGTGCCCAAAAGGTAAGTGTGTGCTCCATAGCTGAAGCACATTTTGAACAGTGTGGCAATGGGGCCCAAAGCCCCATCACCACAGTGCCCAAAAGGTAAGTGTGTGCTCCATAGCTGAAGCACATTTTGAACAGTTTGGCAATGGGGCCCAAAGCCCCATCACCACAGTGCCCAAAAGGTAAGTGTGTGCTCCATAGCTGAAGCACATTTTGAACAGTGTGGCAATGGGGCCCAAAGCCCCATCACCACAGTGCCCAAAAGGTAAGTGTAGTCCTGGTAAAAGCTGCAAAAACAAAACTGCAGGGATTATTCCTGGCCACACAACACCAAACACTACAGTGGCATTGTAGTGCTTGTGTCCCATAGCAACATAGATTGTGTGAGGCAAGCAGTGCAGTGCCAATGACACATCATTCTGGCCATGTGCACACAAACATCAGCCATGGGGGCCCACATTGTCTACATTCACAAATAACACAATGACAGAAGTGAGCATCATAATGCAGACCCACATATCTGCACCAATGGACACACAAATGTAGATATCCTGTGGAGACTGTAGATGTCAGGTGAACAAATACCATACCATGGCAGCAATGGGACATACTAACCATGATCAATGTGCTGACTGATGACCTAGCAGTCCCAGGGCCAGCAGGGGAAAGCCAACAAACAACATACAGCCAATGGCAAACTAAAGATATGCCAATGCAGTGGTGCAAATGCACAAACACAAACAGGCAGACTCACACTGCATATCATACACAACAGGTGAGGGGGTTGTGTGCCAGTGTCCCCAGGCAAACACACAACACATGAGGAGGCCAGATTCACTAATACACAGATGTCAACACAGTCACATACAAAAGTAACTCATGGATTGGATTCCCCTTTGTGGGCAAACAGGCATTGTGAGATGAGAGGGAGCCCAAATTACACATGTCACACAAGCTTGTAGGAACAGCAACAAACACAGCAAGAGACAGAACCACCACAGCACTCCCCCAGGGACCCCACATTGTGGTGACACTAGCCTGCATGACAATCACACTGTGATGACAAAGGTAGATGTCATCCACACTGTGAACCACAGCCATGTGTCCTGAGCAACAAACTACCATCACACCTATACAAGCACAAAGCACTCAGCATGGCCTGCCAGCCAAGGAAAATATGGAGGTAGTGCCCCAGCCGTGCAACAACTCACATTTGCACACACTCAACGCCACACACCTTGAACTCCACCAATGTGCAGCAGTGAAGCTCACATGGACTGCTGACATTGCACATGCACCCATGACAATCCCAGGGGTGGTGGGGGGAAATAAGGTGCAGAAACACATCACACATGGCCAGTCAACAATACTTGTGAATGTCTGACACACTGCACAGTATGCCGTACATGGGCATGACGTGAAATCCACCCCAAACAATGGGATCCTGGCCATAGTCACACACCAATGAAGAAGCCAAGCTGACCCACAAAGGACACACATAGACAACTCCCAACATTGCAGCTCTGACCCTGAGGAGTGGCAGCAGTCACACACACAACGTGTCACAATCACTGAAAGCATACACAAACAGAAAATCACATTACTCGTGTAACCAACAAGTGCCAAGAGGAATCCTGACTGTGTCCCATCTGCGTTTGCCCACATCCCCAGCCCTGACAACAAAGACAACTAGGGATGACAACCTCATGAACATTAGTTTGCCATGCACCCACATCCCGGAGAAACCAGGTCCAAGATGCTGGATGAACACAGAACAACTCAGCAAGCATCACAAACAGGATCATCCGTAGGGACACAGCCTGTGTAGGAAAAGGAGAAGGGAACACGCACAGACATGCCTACACAACACACAACACGGGCACAGCCTATATCACGGAATCACGCACTGCCATGAGGGCACTCCACTCCTGTGGAAGGTCAGCTGTGCCAAACCTTGTCTGTGCACGACTCAAACATGTCAGCAGAACACTCGGTCAGTGAGTCAACAACTACAACACACTGAAGGCTCTGCTCATATCAGCCTGGGCACGGGAGTGTCACGTCAGTCATCTGCATACACCCAAGACACGTGTCAAGCAACTTGCACTGTGTACACAGATGAGTCCTCCAAATTTGATGTGCTAAACTGCATGTCCATTGGAGACGGGCACACAGTCAGGGTACTAGGAACATTGGACAGTGGTAAGCCCACCAGATGTGCATCAGTGTAGGACAAAGATGTTAATCTACAAATGCTAAACGTACATCCCTGTGTCAAATGCTGAACATTACACCCTCAGACTGCAGCAAAGGATGCTATAGATCCAGACTAGATTAGGACACATATCCCATGGATCACATGGAGCCCATCACAGCAAAACTTAATTTACCTGATCTGAACACTATTACAACAGCAAATGCATGATTCTACACATCTACATCATGTACCTCCAAAGATTAACCACAAGTAAACAAAAAGAGGCTTTATTCAGCAAGTGTGCAACTCAAATCAAAAGTCCAAAATAAACTAAGGCCAATGGCCAGTCCAAATATACAGTCCCAACAGGGTGATGTGTGACAACTTGTCAACAATTGCTTGCCTGCACAGGTACGGACAGGGGACATCCCCTTTGGAGGGGCATACGAGGGGCAGGCCAGGCACCGCAGGGACAGGATAAGGGGATGCCAGAAGGAGGCAGTGAAGGGGAGGTGGGTGCAGGAGTGTCACCGGCAACTGCAGTGGAGGTGTCTGACTCAGGGGGGGCTGGCACCACCGCAGGGCTCAAGTCAGATGGTGTTGATGCTGCAACCACTGCAGTGGGCTGGTCAGATGGAGTGGACTGGGTCCCCAATGCAGTGCCCGAGTCAGACGGGGTGGTTGTGGGCTCCACCGCAGTGCATGACTCCAAGGTAGTAGAAGGGGGGGCAGAAGAGCTGGGCAGGACAGAGGGGGGGACACGGTCTCCACACCAGTGGCACAAACAGGCAGAGCGTCTGGTTTGGGGGTGGAAGAGCAAGTGGCAGGGGGAGGGCCTAAGCAGTCTGGGGATGCGGTATCGGTGTGTGGGGGAACCTGGGGCAGGGTGTGGCGGTGGAACCTGTGGAGTGGTGGCCTGGGGGATGGAGGTGAGAGACTGGGTGGTTGACTTGCAGGGCGGTGGCGGGGTCTTGCTCTTCTGGGACCGGGGGACTTGCAGGTGGGGGCTCACTCTGCCTGCGCCTGGGGGAGGGTGTCCTGGGGCGAGGGGCACTCCCTCTGTGTGGGTGGACTTCCTCTTCCCCCGGTATGCTGGATCAGTGGGATTGGAGGGGAAGAGGCCGAGGTCACAGAGGAAGAGCTGCTGATCAGGTGGGGTTGCAGGTGAGGCAAGGGAAGGGGTCTTGGAGGGAGAGGATCTTGAGGATTGCAGAGTGACTGTGGTTGCCTGTGTGTGTGTGTGTTCCCCATCCCCTGTGTCTGTGGTATCAGTCCCCTGAGGATGCTTGTGTGCACATCTTGCCTTTCTCTTGGGTGTGTCTGTGCTGCTCGTGTCTGTGTGTTTGGGTGACTGTGCAGGTGTGCATGTGCTTTGGACAGGTAGGGGGGCAGGAAGTGTGGATGGGGCAGAGGTGGGAGGGGTGAGGGACTGTTGGAGGAGGGACACTGCTGCCATCAGGGAGGAGTCCATGGACTTATTGCTCCTCTGTAGGGCAGACATACCCGTTGAGATGCCCTCCATGAACGACACCAGCTGTGTCAACAGAGTGGTGTGTGCATGGAGGACACTCAGCATTGCTGTCTGCCCTACATGGAGCTGCCGAAGGAGGTACACAGACTCCTCACTCAGGGCAGCAGGGGACACAGGGGCAGGGGTGTGGTGCCTGGCACGAAGGAGACACGCTCCCGAGTACGGGAGCCTCCACAGACCTCAGGAATGGGAGCCAATGGGAGGGCGGTGGTGGTGGTGGTGGTGGTGGCGGGGCCAGACAGACTAGCTGGCCTTTGGTGGCTGCTGAGACCCGCCTCCACAAGGGAGTCATCCTCCGAGCTGCTGTGGTCCTCAGCTGAGGTGGATGGTGCTGAGGACTCCTCGGTGTGGCTCCCCTCGCCCTCCGTGCCACTGGGTCCCTCTGACCACTCATCCAATGCTGACCCAGTCTGGCTCCGCTGCTCCTCCTGGTCCATGGAGCTGTCCCCTCCTGTGGCCGTGGATGTATCTGCAAACAATTAGGGAAACAGACAAACATCAGTCACCTGCACTGACCGCACACACCACAGTAAGTACAGCACATTACAGAGCAAGCCCTGGCATCCTTAGTTGAACATTGCCTAAAGTCCCCACACAGATTCGGGGAAGCCAATTGTCAGTCTGATGGTCAACCATGGGACTCACACCCCTCCTGCCCTTGCACCCATCTGTCTGGTGCCTGTCTGATGGTAAGACCCCAGTGCGGACACATGCACCACCTACACAGTTGTTGGACATTGCAGGGAACACGGTGAAGTATGTGAACATGCACACATCACATCTCTTGCCACTGAGTCAGTGCAGGTGTCCGGATAAAGGGATGGCCAGAGTCTAAATAGAAATGCATGTGATGCATACCAGCACCAGACACCATGATGCACCCATGTCCGGATAGTCAATGCCACAATGGGGTGCATGTTGCACATGTCACTCCCCTGCAGGATCAGTCTCAGGAAGTTTAATGCCATGACACAGGAATGCGTGCAAAGTCATACATTACTGTCTCAAGTCACATGGCCATGGCAGCCAGCCAACAACAGTCTGCATTGTGTCACAATCCGAGGGCATGGGGAATGCAAGTTATGTGACTGACAAGTGCACATGTCCATCCCCCAAATACCACATCATCTGTACTACTATTTGTCCACGTCATAGCAACTGGACATATGGGGGACATGAAACACAACTCTCTGAACATGAGCACCTCACAGTGTGCTGTGAATGACAATACAGCTGCCTGAAAGTCACAGTTGCAAACACCTGTGTGCACAGTCAAGTGATCAGACACCTATAAGTCACAGAAGTATCGTCTATCATGGTCACATCTCAGATGGCATGCTGAGCCCTAACCGATAAACATACCAGTAGCCCTGACAACGAAGACACAGCACAATGAGACAGAGGCAGACACCTGAGGGTACATTTCACTGATCACAACATGCCAGATGATACACGGGAGTGGGAGTACAGAGTGTATTGCATGCCCTGGAGTAGGCATGACTGTCCAGCTCCACCTGTAAGAGGGATGAGTCCTGGACAGTAGGCAGGTGGCTAAGCATGTGTGACATACTGGATACACATACTCCTGAGGCCCAACAATTGTTCCCACCAGCAGCATGGGTGTGTGCCAAATTCCCCAGGGACATGTGGTGAGTCAGAGCAGCAAGCGGACCACATATCAAAGTTACACCCAGATTACATGTCAGAACTTAGGCATTGTGTAAGCAATTGAGCCACCCATGAATCGCACAACATAGTCACAGGAACAAATGCTGTCCCCCACCTTGAGCAAAGCAAAATGCAATGACACAGTCCCCAAATGACACCATTTTCTGACTATAAGGGCCACACATATGCGTATCAGAGGAGAAGTGGGCATGTCACAAATGAGGGACATGGGTCCTGGACCACATGACTGATGTACTGTGGAAGTTTAACCAGGCCAGAGGAGGGCACATAGCATGTCAGAAAAAGTGCACAGTGCAGTCATGGACTCACCCCCTCCTTGCTGATGTCTGTCCTTCAGCTGCCCATCCAGGTCAGGGAAGACCACCGCCAGGATCCGGAGCATGTGGGGGGTCAGGGTCCGGTGTCCGCCCCTCCTGCGAGGAGGCAACAGCTTCAGCTGGACCCTTGCGATCCTCCGGGTCCAGCCACGAAGGTCCTGCCACCTCTTCTGGCAGTTGCGGATCCTGCACCTGTAGACCCCCACGGATCTTACTTTCTGGGCGATGGTCAGCCAAATTTCCTGCTTCTGGTGGGCATCAACCTGTGAGGATGACAAAGTGAAAAGGCCATTACTACACATGCAACATATACATGCATCACACAGTTGGATATACATGTCTCAATCACAGGGGCATATGATGTACACAGGCAGTCCAACAATGGCTATGAACAGTTTGCCAGCAGTCACTACATGGTATCATTGCATGGGAAGTAAACCTAGTTGGAATGCACTGTTACTGCACTGTACCAAATCAGTGCATGTAACTACACACTTTGGGGTGTGACAACTACTCAGTGGGCATGCTAGCCAGTGGTGTGCACACTGAAAGTCCTGCTAGTCAGACAACATGCACAATTAGTGAGGCAGTGGACAGCACACTCACCTGCTCCCCTGGTTTCCCATACAGCTTGCTGTACTGTGGAAGGAGGCTGTCCAGCAGGGCCTGGTTCTCCTCAAGGCTGAAGGCTGGGGCTCTCTCCACAGTACGTGCCATTGCAGGAGCCAGAGGATGCATAAACAGCAGCAGTGTTGGTGGCAGCTGTCGTCCTGGAGCATGTAGTGCAGGCAAGTGAGCTCTCAGGGGAACAGCCAGCATTATATGTGTGCTGCAGAGGCAGATACTGTCCCATGTGTCCAAAGTGATAGGTCCAAGTCGTTTGCATCTTCTGAATCTGACCAATCCATGGAATAGCAGCACTAATACATGCCCACAGCATCCTTCAAATCTTCAACTTCATGACACCCATGATTTTGCAACATTGTTGTGGCTGGCCAACTGAATTCACTGCATCAGACTCGTTGGAGCTCCGAAAACGCGTCCGTTGCCATGCCAGGCCCCAGCCAATGTGTGCGCACCGTTCTGTCCACTGCTGTACAACGCGTATTTCGGGATACAACGCGTACCCGCCCACATCATATGCAATGGGCCGGCCGGGCACACCGATCGGTCCATTGCTGTTCAACGCGTACTCGCACACATCATATGCAATGGGCCGGCCGGGCACACCGATCGGTCCATTGCTGCACAACGCGTACCCGGGATACAACGCGTACCCGCTCACATCATATGAAATGGGCCGGCCGGGCACACCGATCGGTCCATTGCTGTTCAACGCGTACCCGGGATACAACGCGTACCCGCTCACATCATATGCAATGGGCCGGCCGGGCACACCGATCGGTCCATTGCTGTACAACGCGTACCCGGGATACAACGCGTTCCGCTCACATCATATGCAATGGGCCAGCCGGGCACACCGATCGGTCCATTGCTGTTCAACGCGTACCCGCACACATCATATGCAATGGGCCGGCCGGGCACACCGATCGGTCCATTGCTGTACAACGCGTACCCGGGATACAACACGTACCCGCTCACATCCAATGCAATGGACCGTGCGGTCACACCGATCGGTCCATTGATCTACAACGCGTCCCTGGACAGGTCACACGCATATGTCACCATGCTGGTCACTGGTGAACCTATGCCAGCCACATATACTTTCCAGGGACTCAGGGGCACACCTACAACACCACACCCAGTCCACACTGTATCTAAGGCATGTGTGGCAGCATAACCTTATCTGTGTATGTGGGTGAACATGTGGTTTTTGGGGTGGCACTTGGGGGCAGACACACCCAGGCTGTGCACGTGTTCATGGGGACAGGGTCCTTTGTGTGTTGTGCACCTGACCACTGTGGTGTGCAACTGTTCATTTTGGAGCATGTGTCATGGTCACATTTCCAGGTTGTGTATGTGTATGACATGTCACATACCCCCAGGCTCACATGTGGGAAGGCATGTACATCACAGGGTGGCCCATTGCCACAATAGTGATGTCCCTCCGCAGTCTGTGTGCATGTTGTGTTTCACATGTCTCTGACTCCATGTGCACAATGGGAGACAGTCTCCACATCCACGTGGTTTGTGCATGAACTTTGATGTTGTGTGTGTGTGTGTCACAGAAGTCCATGTCTGTCCTGCAGAGGCTACAGGGGCCACTACCTGTGGGTGTCATGTTTGTTTTTCTGACGTGTACATGATACGCCATGTCATGCCAGTGTCCATGTGGCAAGTCAGGGTCCCTGGGATTCTACCTGTCAATGAGCTGTGATGCCTGTGGAGCATCTGTCCAGACATGTCACTGTGGTATGTGTGTGGAACGTGAGAGCAGTAAATGGGTACTGTGACACAGCCTAATGGTTTCCCATAGCACACCCTGGAACCTGTTGTCAACACTTGTTGAACAGAGATGTTAGATGATGTCCATGTAGGTGCCATATATGTCCAAACAGAACGACACACACATCAAGTACTTGTGTTTGTTAATGATGTATCATGTGAAATTGAGTATGGTGAACGGCACATAGGTGGGGTGACTGACAATCTTGCTTTCTTCACCTATGCACTGCAGGGCTCCTGCTGTCCATCGACCATTCCCAGACCTGGCAACGATGGTGGAACGTGACAGCATCCGACGGTACCGCTTCACCAGGCAGCTGATTGAGGATTTGGCAGTGCGGTTGGACCCACATTTGCAGCCTGGCCGTCCGTATCCTACAGCGCTGACCCCCAAGGTGAAGGTGATGGCAGCCCTACACTTCTTTGCCACCGGTACCTTTCAACACACTGTGGCGACTGCCGGTGGGATGTCACAGACTATGTTCAGCCATGTGCTACGCGATGTTTTGGGGGCAATGTTGAGATACCTGAACCAGTACATCTATTTCCCAACACGTCAACGACTCACTGACGTCAAGAGTGACTTCTATGCCCTGGGGAGGATGCCACATGTAATTGGCTCCATTGATGGGACACATGTGGCTTTGATACCACCACAGGCACATGAGCAGGCATACCGGAACCGTAAACATTACCATTCGATCAATGCTCTGGTGGTATGTCTTGCAGATATGACCATCACACATGTGTGTGCCCGTTTCCCGGTTCGGCACACGATGCCTATGTGATGAGGAGTAGTCGCATCCCGAGGATGATGTCACAGATGCCAAACCAGCGTGCCTGGCTTGTTGGTGTGTACTGACTTTGTACCATTGTGTGTGTTCTGCTATGTTGTTTTCCGCACACATTTTCAAATCGGCTAATGTGCAATTGTCTGTCTGTAGGTGACTCGGGATACCCCAACATGCCGTGGTTGCTGACACCCCTCAGGAACCCTGTGACACCAGCCCAGATGCGCTACAATGAGGCACATGGTCGGACGAGGAGGGTGATTGAGCGGACCTTTGGTCTCCTGAAGAGCCGCTTCCGCTGCCTGGACAAGACAGGAGGGGCCCTCCCATATGCCCCAGCAAAGGTGTGCAAGATTGTCATCGTCTGCTGCATGCTACACAACCTGGCAGTGCGGAAGGAGTTGCCTCTCATCCTGGATGACGATGACCAACGTCCGCCACCTGTGGAAGATCCTGGCCTGGGTCACGATGCCAGTGAAGATGATGATGATGATGATGGTGATGTCCGCACACAGCTCATCACCAACTTCTTCAGCTGAATGTGAGTCTCCAGAGGGTTGTAATGTCAATAATTTGAGTTTGCATGATATGTGTGTGTGGTGCTCTGGTGCTGTTTGAGTGTGGCCATGTGCTACTTGACTGGATGCGTGCAGCGATGTGTCCTTGCAGGTGGTCTGTACTGCCCAACAGTGTTGACATGCTAACTTGGTTTTGTGTAGTTATCTCGTGACATGTATTAGACATGAGTATTGCCGTTCTGTGCTGTTCTTCAGTGGTTTTGACTGTGTGTCATGTCTGTCCTTCACAGGGTGCTGCCGGAGTTGTTTGATCAACTTGGATCCCACGAATCCATGATTCAACTTCCAAGGTGGAAGCAGTCGTTTCCCTACAGGTGATGTGCCACACACCCCTGGACTTTCTATCTTCTGCACTTTTTGACTTTGTGGCCACAGCCAGGTTGGATTAGCTAGCATTTGTAGTGGAAACAACATGTTGCAAATGTGTAATAAACCTGTGCTTCACTTTGGGATGTGCGTTGTCTGTAGTCACACATCTGACTGACATTTGCTTACTGCACCTGTAGTCTAGTTGACACAGACTGTGAATAGGTGGCGTGTCTGTGCATTCCACTGTATTTAGTTGCAACATCAGTATAGGTGATGAGTCTGATGGCCCTGGTGTGTATGTGTTGTGTGGCCCTAGTGGTGTGTCTCCCTCATATGTATCACGTCGCCATGACTGACATGACGGTGTTGGACTTGCTGTAGCAGTTAGCATGCACAGTGTCATTTTTCTGATCACCATCTCCATGACAGAGAGCACGTTGGAATCACAACAGAGGCAGATATGGTGTATTTGTGAGTTTATTTACATACAGGTGTGAGGATGGTGCACAGGATGGTGGGTGCTGTACATAGAAATTGGAATCCAAAGTTCCCATGTGATTCGGAAGTCTTGGTAGCTGAAATGTCCAGAGTAACGTCCACAGTCATCTGATGAATTTGGCCAACTATAGCTCCCCATGTCATGTGGAGAGTTGGGTTGGCTTCGACAGGGCGTGCAGTTTGCACACAGAGGAAAAGTTCCGGAACAGGTGTTGGCTTCCTGGGGGATGTAGATGGCCATCGGCCTCTCAGTTTGGCCTCCTCGGATGGCCCCTCTTCTTGGGGGGGGACCCTCAGGTGCAGGCTGCGGCGGTGCAGGGGACTCTCTGCCAGAGTCCTCCTCCCTCCCTGTGGCATTTGCAGTTGTTTCAGCAGCAGATGTTGTGGGCACACAGGGAGGTGAGGCCATGTTGGTGCTGATCTGGCGGAGGCATGTCAGTATGTCCCTATGCACCGCTGTCAGTTGTTCCAATGTGTCCCACTTGGACTCCATGCCAGACATGTGTGTCTCGACATGTGACATGTGTGTCTCGACATGTGACATGTGTGTCTCGACACGGGACATGTGGGAGTCCAAGCGGGCATGATGGGCAGCCTGCTGCTGTTGTATGTCCTTGAGGATCCCCACTACCTGGCTGACCTCTCCGGTGCTAGTCTGGTACGCATCCGCGATGCGTGCCAGTTGTGGGTCATCATGCAGTCCAGACCCCTCTGCAAAGAGCGACCTATGTCTACCACCCCTCCCACCACCCCTGGCGACACGTGCAGGACCTGCGGTGGCACGCACAGGTGACCGTGGGCCCACTTGGGTGTTGTTCCTGGGCTCGTTGTCACCAGCTCCAGTTTGGGTCTGGGTCCCTGCGCTGTTGTCATCTGTGTTCCTTGGTCTGTCCGTGTTGGCAGGGGTGGCCTGTGTGTTGGCAGTTGTTGGAGGGGTGGGTGCAGGGGGTGCAGATGTTGGTCCTGCTGGTGCTGCATGATGACTCACACCGGAGGGTCCAGCTGGTTCTTCGCCATCCGAGGAGTGCAGAGGCTGATCCACACCAGTGAGCTCAGTGTTCACCGGAGCCTGGGACAGGGACTCCTCCTCGTCTGCTGCTGTGTCCCCATCATCACCTGTTTTGGGGAGAGACACAGATTGTATGTTATGTTTCTACTGGCATCAATTGTTCAAACACCTGACAGTTGTGACTGTACCTCTGGATGTGGGCCTGGACATTGCATTCTCCTAAATTGTGACAGTCAGAGAGTGATATTGGTGTAGCACATTGTCCTGCCAACCTGTGGCATGTCAATGTGAATGTTGAGGTGTGTGCATGACCAGCATTGGTGGTATTTGCTTGCCATCCAGGCCTCCTTCTCCCCCAGCCCAGTTATCCCACCATGAAGCGTGCTTCCATTGCAGGGAGTGCAAGTTGTCTTTCAGGATGTCAGTCAGTGGTGTCCTGCTGTTGGTTGTTGCACAGTTCCCAGCAGGGCCTTGTGCTCCCCCAGCAGTACCCAGTGTCAGCCATCTTGTGAGTCCTTTTCCACTCCCTGTGATGTGAGCATGGTTCAGGGTGGTGTTGATGGGCCAATTGTGAGGCTGACCAATATCTGTGACTACCACTCCCATCATGCTATTGCCTCCACCCCCTTCCCAGCATGCCCATCCTTCCTTCCTTTTGACTCTGCTTCCCTGTGGGGTGGGGTGCCTGTGCTGACAGGATGGCTGGGAGTGTTGTCCTGGCAGTTGTTTGGCTACAAGTCCCAAGAGTGTCCCTGTGCTTCATACAGCATAACCCAGGGTGGTGGTTCTTTGTGGGATCTTCAGTTAGGATGTGAGGCATTGCATTCTCCCAGGTGGGTTATGTGGAGTTAGTGTTGAGGGGGTGTGTGAGGGGAGGTGCTTGTAACTATGGTCAGTGCTGTGAGTCCTCCTTCCCACCCAGCCCAGTTATCCCACCATGAAGCGTGCTTCCA
Organism: Calotriton arnoldi; assembly: GCA_963921515.1. NCBI lineage: Eukaryota > Metazoa > Chordata > Amphibia > Caudata > Salamandridae > Calotriton > Calotriton arnoldi. The sequence goes on along the minus strand of CAWUFW010017491.1, from coordinate 177,929 downwards.
TTGCAGGGAGTGCAAGTTGTCTTTCAGGATGTCAGTCAGTGGTGTCCTGCTGTTGGTTGTTGCACAGTTCCCAGCAGGGCCTTGTGCTCCCCCAGCAGTACCCAGTGTCAGCCATCTTGTGAGTCCTTTTCCACTCCCTGTGATGTGAGCATGGTTCAGGGTGGTGTTGATGGGCCAATTGTGAGGCTGACCAATATCTGTGACTACCACTCCCATCATGCTATTGCCTCCACCCCCTTCCCAGCATGCCCATCCTTCCTTCCTTTTGACTCTGCTTCCCTGTGGGGTGGGGTGCCTGTGCTGACAGGATGGCTGGGAGTGTTGTCCTGGCAGTTGTTTGGCTACAAGTCCCAAGAGTGTCCCTGTGCTTCACACAGCATAACCCAGGGTGGTGGTTCTTTGTTGGATCTTCAGTTAGGATGTGAGGCATTGCATTCTCCCAGGTGGGTTATGTGGAGTTAGTGTTGAGGGGGTGTGTGAGGGGAGGTGCTTGTAACTATGGTCAGTGCTGTGAGTCCTCCTTCCCACCCAGCCAGATATCCCACCATGGAACGTGCTTCCATTGCAGGGAGTGCAAGTTGTCTTTCAGGATGTCAGTCAGTGGTGTCCTGCTGTTGGTTGTTGCACAGTTCCCAGCAGGGCCTTGTGCTCCCCCAGCAGTACCCAGTGTCAGCCATCTTGTCAGTTGTTTTCCACTCCCTGTGATGTGAGCATGGTTCAGAGTGGTGTTGATGGGCCAATTGTGAGGCTGACCAATATCTGTGCCTACAACTCCCATCATGCTATTGCCTACACCTCCCTTCCCAGCATGCCCATACTTCCTTCCTTTTGAGTGGACTTCACTGTGTGTGAGTGTGACAGCAATGGCAAGATGGCTGACAGTGTGGTCCTGTTGTTTGTTGGTGCCCAGTTCCCATCAGGGCCTTGTGCTCCCCACAGCAGTACCCAGTGTCAGCCATCTTGTCAGTTGTTTTCCACTCCCTGTGATGTGAGCATGGTTCAGAGTGGTGTTGATGGGCCAATTGTGGGTGTGACCAATATCTGTGACTACCACTCCCATCATGCTATTGGCTACACTGACTTCACCAGCATACACAGAATTCCTTCCTTTCAGTGAGCTTCCCTGTGAGGTGGTGTTCTAGTGGTGGGTAAATATCTGGGAGTGTTTGTTGGTTCTATTTGTGCCACTGCCTTGCTGTATTTGTTGTTAGGTTTGTACATGTCATGACACAGTTACATATCACTATGAGATGGCAGGTATTGTGTTTGTCTGACTAGCATTCACATCTTGGGATGAATATCTTTTGGTTGCTGTGTATTTGCTAAGGGTGCATGGTTTGCCTATCCCCTTGACTGTGATGTGTGTGTGTTGTCACACCATATTGTGTATATTAGTTGTGTACTCACCAGGCTCTGGGATGTCTGTTAGTCCGTATACGCTCACTGGTGGTAGGATGGCCCGCACCTTCTCCTCCCAGGGCCTGAGGTATACTGGTTTTGCAGGAGGGCCACTGCCGGTGTGCTGGCTGAGGAGGTAGTCCTTTTTGAGTAGGTCCCGGACCCTCCTGCGCACATCATACCACCTGTTCTGGATGTCTTCCTTTGTGCGCAAACATGGTGATTGTGCGTTCACCCTGTCGACAATCCTCGCCCACATCTTGGTTTTCTGCGACATGGGGGTCTGTTGTACCAATGTACCAAACAACTGTGGCTCTACCCTGAGGATCTCATCTACCATGACTTCCAATTCACTGTCTAGGAACTTATGATTCTTCTTTGGGGGCATGGTGATGGGTGGTGGTGGTGATTGATGTGTGTGTGCAAGTGGGGGGTGTGAGTGTAGGTTTAGCTGGGTGTGTGTGAGGGTGCTATTTGTAGGTGTGGTAATGGTGTGTGGCTTGTGTGATGTATGAGCTGTGAGTGTGTCTGTGGTTGCTGTGTGATGGTGTTCTGTGCTGGCAGGTCAGTGGAATTTGCAAAGGATCATGGTAGGGATTTGTGGCCTTTATGTAGGTGGAGTTGGAGGTGTGTCCTTGTTCCATTTTTTTTCCTCCCTGTATTTATTGGCTTTGTGGTTGCTTGTTTGGCCCTTTTTAAAAAAAAAAATTTCCTTGGTGTTTTTGGTGCATGTAGGAGTCGTTCTTGTGTCCGAGTAGGACGCTGCAGTTGTCTGGTGCGATCTTGTCCGACTCGTTCCCGCTGTGTGTCAGCTAGGTTTCATATGCGGCGTACGAGTCGGTCGCAGAGTATTGGGTTGCTTCGGCTGGGTTTTGTATACGTGTCGGTCATACGGCTTGTGCTCCGGGCGATTCGGTCGTGTTTTGCACGCACAGCATCGTACTACGCGGGTCGGAGTTCGCGGGTACGTTTCGTTCGGGTTCAATCCGGGTGCGTGTCGGTCGGTTCGTTTCGCGTGATTTCCCGGCCGGATGGCTTGTTTACGTCCGGCTCGGTCGGTCGTTTTGTATTCCGTCCGAGTCGGTCGGATTTCACATGCATTTCATCGTACTACCCGGGTCGTACGGCGCCGGTCAGAGTCGGTCGGACTAAATTCCCGTACCGAGTCGGTCGGTATTTTTTCCAGCCCGAATCGGAATCAGCCCCACTGTAGAGAGGAAAACACATATTATAGCAGTAGTAAACAGGAAGCCTCAAGGTGCAGTAGAAGACTTCGCGCGTTGTATAATGCTAGAGGCCGGGAAGTTGCATAGTCTCGTAGTAGTGAGCACAGTAGTTCAAGCCATGCATCCTTCCGAACGGGGGGATAGTGGGAAGGAGTCGGGCGAGGCGTGAGGTAGAGGTCTTAGTTTCAAAGTGTCATTGTGCCATAGTGTGCACACTTGTGAGATTTGGTGGCAATCTATCCATTTGGGAGAGTACTCTTGAGGAAGAGGTCTTTGAGCTGCCTTTTGAATTTTGGAAAGGAGGGGATGGTCCTGATATGAACTGGGATGGAGTTCCAGATTTTGGGCGCATTTCCAGAGAAGGATCGTGCTGCGGTTTTTTGTTTGCAAGTTTTCGGCTGGATGAGGAGTAGAGTGTTGGAACTCCTGAGGCTCCTTGTCTGACCGGCATTCGTGAGTTTGGAGGCCAGGTATGCGGGTTTTCCTGTGTGAAGGGCTTTGTGCGTGAGGCAGGCAGTTTTGAAATTGGCACGCATTTCAAATGGGAGCCATTTCAACTCTCTGAGTGCGGGCGAGATGTGGTCATATTTTTTTACTCCCCGGTGACCATTCTTGCAGCTGCATTAAGGGTTGATCGGAGGGGAGCTAGGTGTGATTTTGCTGTGCCTGTGAGGGTTGCATTCCCGTAGTCTAATCTGGAAAGTACCAAGGATTGTGTCACTTGTTTGAGGTCGTTGGTCGGGATGAAGGGTTTTATCTTGTTTAGTAGTTTCAGGTTGAGGAAGGTGCTCTTTGCTGTATTCTTGATGTGTTTGACCATGCTTAGTTTAACGTCCAAGGTGATTCCCAGCGATTTGACGGAGTCGGCCAGGGAGAGATTGTCGTTGAGAGCATCAATTGCTTTTAGCCCTTCTGTGACTTGGGGGTTTTCCGTTTTGTTGGAAATGAGGAGGATTTCCGTTTTGTCTTGATTCAATTTTAAGTGGTTTGATGAGAGCCAGTGTTGGACTTCTCTAAGAGTGTCGTTGAGTCTCTGGAAGTCTTCAATGGAGGAGGTTTCAAGATAGATCTGGGTGTTGTCCGCATAGAGGTGGAAGGGAATGTTGGATCTTTTGAGTATAGTGGTGAGGGGTTCCATGTATATGTTGAATAGTTGCGGGGAGAGGACTGAACCTTGGGGGACGCCTCTGCTGACAGGGTGAAGGTCCAACGTGAAGTTGTTGATTTTGACTCTTTGAGAGCGGTTCTTGAGAAAGGAGCCGAACCAGTGTAAGACCACCCCTTCAGCCTCTAGCCTTTCTTGGAGTACCTTAATGAGTAGTTGGTGGTCTACCGTATCGAAGGCTGCCGATACATCCAGGAGGATGAGTAGGGAGCATTGGTCTGAATCGAGGGACTTGTGTATATCATCCATGATATTAAGGATCGCTGTCTCTGTGCTGCACCCTTTTCTGAAGCCCGATTGGTGGGGGTCCAGGAGGTTGATGCTGTCCATGTGTTTGGTCAGTTGGAGGAGAATGCACTTTTCCAAAGTTTTGGCCAGGAGAGGTAGATTAGAGACGGGTCTGTTGTTGTTCAAATCACTGGTGTCCAACCCTGGTTTTTTCAGTAGTGGCGTGACTTGGCCAACTTTGAGGCAGTCCGGGATGACTCCGGAGCTCAGGGAGCTATTTATGATCCTGGTCCAGAGTGGTGCTAGGGAGAGTTAGATAGGTTCTGTGTAGGATTTTGAGCTGGACTAAGCGGAGCCTCATCGGTATAGCGACCTCTTTAGGGGAGGAAAGTGCTTCTTGCCAGTCGTCATCTTCCAAATAACCTAAATCTGATTCCCACAACTGCCGGAGACACACCAGTGGGTCCGGCTTGTTGTTGATTAATTTGTGATATGTAAGTGATATTGCTTTGCGGGCATGGGATCTGCTAAAAGCCTGTCTTCCAGTGGGGAGGCTTCAGGTAAAGTCTCACCACATATAACATACTTGATGAAGCTCAGTTACACTCCTTTACACTCCTTTACCAGGCGCACAGCAGATAGCAGAATTTTCATGCAAATATTTCTTCCGTTTTTCCAATTTCCGAAATAATTATTCCAATAATTATTCCAACTTTTCAAATGAGTTTCATTGTTTGATTTATTGTTCTTATCGTTACACACGTACGATGCTGGTATTTTCATAGTTTCAAATGCAACAGATATGCCCATCCGGACCTTTTTCTGGTCACGACAGAATTCACCACACATCCTTAGTCATGATAGATAATGTACCCAATGCATTTCAAGCCTTTGGCGGCTCTTCGTCAGGGGTTTACTTCATGATTTCGTCCGTTAACGTAAACTTCTCCACTTGTTTGGCCCACACCAGAAAATCACTTGTCTACTAAAGTCTCACCACATGCCACATTGGTAGTTATTGTGTGGTGTATTTGTAAGTATCGGAACATTTCTGACCCAGCCAGCTGGTATTCTGCTTGCAGGTCACTAAAAGGGACCATCTCATTTCGCTTTCAGAGGTCACCTACGGAGGAGATGCCTATTAAGTCCCACTTATCAAAGCCCGGGCATTTGCTCAGTATGCCAAGCTGCTCGGAGTCCCATAGTGGAGTGGCCAGTGTTAGTTTTTTGTTCCACCCCAGTGTTCTTGTTGCACGGTTCCAAATTGCAACTGTTTGGGCCGTAGGACCGGTAAGTCGCTGGCGTTTGGGATTAGAATAAAGTGCATGCTGATACCCTCAGGGTTCATTATCCATTTGTCCGTCCGGTACGCCGGTTCGGACGGTGGGGCAAAAACCCATTGGTTGATCACCGCCAGCTGGGAGGCCCAATAGTATTGTTTAAGGTCGGGTAACGCGATCGCCCCGTCATACCACCCCCTGGTCAATTTATGTGTCGCAATGCACAGGTTTTTCCCATCCCATAGTAGCGTTCTGACCTCCCTGTCTACGCTGGTGAAGTATGTGTCTGGGACTGCATAGGGGGTGTTGTGAAATGCATAGAGGAACCTGGGCAGCGTCAACATCTTGATCAGCGCTGCTCTGCCTAGGAGCGTTAGGGTCAGAGACCGCCAGTGGAGCACATCATTATGGAGTCTAGTCAGCGGGCCCTTTAAGATTGACTTCATAGAATTGGGTAGGGCATTGGGTGATATTTATGCCGAGATAGCGAAAACCCTCAGTGGCAATTGTAACATCGGTGCCCTTGGGCAGCCGAGGCAGGGGGCCCTGAAGCATATAGAGTATCGATTTCATCCAGTTTATAGTATATCCTGAGTGGGCGCTGAAGATTGCAAAGATATGAAAATGTGGTGGATCGAGGCTGAGGGTGCCGCGACATACAGTAGGATGTTGTCGGCATACAAAGAAATTCGATCCTCATGGTGATCCGTCCATTTCAGCCCTCTAATCATGGGGTCACCCCTCACCCAGGTCGCCAAGGGCTCCAATAGTAAGGCAAATATGAGGGGCGACAGGGGGCATCCCTGTGGAGTCCCTCTTTCAAGACTGAATGGCCGGGATGTATGCTGGTTGACAACCACTTGGGCAGTTGGATCGGTATATAAGAGCTTGACCCACTTTATAAATTTTGGGCCGAAGCCCATGCGTTCGAGGAGAGCAAATAGGTAAGGCCATTCAATAGTGTCGAACACCATTTTGGCGTCTAATGACAACAGTGCTGCGTCTTCTTGAATGGTGTTAATTCTCCCCATCACCCCATGTAGTCGTCTAAGATTGAGGGCTGTGTTTCGACCAGGCATGAAGCCTGATTGATCAGGCTGCACAAGTTTACAAATAACTGGGATCAAACGGTTGACTAATGCCTTGGCGAGAATCTTTGCCTCTGCAGTTAGCAGGGAGATTGGGCGATACGAGTCGCACCTCGTCAGTGGCTTACCCTGTTTGTGTATAACGACCACTGAGGCCAGCATCAGATCTTTAGGTAGCGACCCAGTGTGGTAGTTCTCTAAGTACATAGCTCGGAGAGCGGGAGATATCTTGGAGGTCACTAATTTGAACAGCTCTATTGGAAACCTGTTATGGCCCATAGCTTTCCCCGACCTCGTCCCACGTATGGCAGTCGCTAATTCCTCCTCAGTAGGATCGCCCTCTAAGGACTCGCGATCTTCCAGGGTGAGGGTAGAGATCGGGATTGTGGCCAGGAGATCCCTGGAGTCAGTAAAGGTAGTACGAGTAGTGGAGGAGTATATAGAGGCAAAATGGGAGGCGAAGGCCTCAGCAATCAACTGTGGGTCACTCAGCATTTTTCCCGTGTCCCCCTCAATAAGGGGCACTCATCTCTGTGCGGCTTCCCGCTTTTCCAGCCATGCCAGTAGCTTTCCCGCATGGTCACCCAATTCATATATTTTGTGCAGAGTAGCTTTCTGTTTCGACCTAGTTGCCTCCAATGCAAGCTGCCTGTAGCCTTGCCTTTTTACGCAGAGAGTATGTAAGATCTGCTCGTCATCCGTGGTCGCTACCTCATCCTCCAGCCCTTGAATCTCATGTTCTAGAGTCTCCAATCGTGCCCTCAGTTCCTTCTTGTGCCCCGACATTAGAGAGAGTGCCTGACCTTTAATAACTGCCCCAAAGGCCCCCCACAGGATCTGATGGGAGTCAGCAGTGTTGGTGTTCTCAGCAAAGAACTGGTCCACCCCTTTTATAATTGTGCGTTTTACATGTGGGATCTTCAAACACCAGGGAGTAATAGAGAGGGTGAGACGTCTGTTTTCTTGAGGCAGGGCCAGCTGCGTAAGAACAGGAGAGTGGTCAGAAAAACCACGCGCCAGAGACCTGGCTTCAGTAAAGTTGGAGAGATCATCAGCGTGTGTGAGCAGGTGATCGATTCTGGATTGACTACCATGCGCGCCTGAGTGGAAAGTGAACTTACGCGCTAAGGGATTGAGATGGCGCCAGAGATCAACCAAGCCAAACGCCAAAAGAAAGTCCAACAATGGTGAAGTGCCCTGTGGGTCTGGACGAGGGGGACACCGATCGACCCGCCCATCCACCGTTAAATTAAAGTCACCTCCCATCACCCTTAATTTCATAATTGAGCCCAAATGACACCCTTAATTTCATATTTGACCCCAAATGACACCCTTAATTTCATAATTGACCCCAAATGACACCCTGATATTCATAGTTTACCAATATTGACCCCCTATTTGTAATTTTTAGCCACATGTGACACGCTGAACATTAGAATTTTGTAACACATTAGACACACTAACATGTCTAGTTTTGAACATATCTCACCATAAACAGCATCTCTGGTTAGAGGTGACATATCCCCCCTAATTTTAAAACTGTGATATTGTTACCACTTAATGTTAGACTTACACTTGTCAGAGTGATGTAATAATGCGGAGGAGAAACATGCACACAGGGTATGTGCGTAGTGTTTTTTATTTGCATATACTGTGCTTGGGGTCATTTTGAACGTATATATGATTGCTGAGGACACTCACGATGTGACGTGCTCAGGTGAAGAAATTGTTGATGATTCTGTTCCTTCGGGCTGTTCCTGCTGCAGAAGCTGTGGGGTGTGCTCCTCCTGCCTCATCTTCCTCATCATCATGATCATCGTCCGGTGCATCTGGCACTTGGATCCATGGGGTATTGGTGCGTACACATATATTGTGCAATACACAATATGCTATGATCATCTTGCACACAATTTCTGGACTGTACAACAGTCTTCCACCTGTGATGTCAAGGCACCGGAAACGTGACTTTAGCATGCCAAATTTGCGCTCCACTATGCCCCTGGTGAGTCCAAGGGCCAAATTATACTGCCTCTGGGCCTGGGTGTTGGTACCTCGGAGGGGTATCATCATCCATGGGGTGAGTGCATAACCTTGATCACCTGTAACATGTAGTGGAGAGATGTGTCCATTTGTAGTCATGCATGCTGTGTGAGCAGTGTTAATAGATATGTGGTGTGTGATTGGTGCTACTTTGGGATTGATGTTTGCCATGTGTAGCTTCTGACAGAATGACCAGCATCTATGCGAATTACAATGCTTCACAGCTGCTCGTCCCTACCCCTGAGCCTATTTGCTTGTGTGCACTGCGCGGTTGCATAACTGGCACTCCAACAGCGCACCAATGTCAGGCCTGTCTGCACATGTCCGCAAGCCTGACACCTACACCAGGGGGGTCCCTGGCTCTCCTAACGTGTAGCGCTACCACACATCTGCACTCCTCGCAGTCAAGGCCAGGAGAACGTTTAGATGCCAATGGGCCACACCAGACACTGCTCACGTTCTGTTCAGCTGGTGAAGCTGCCGCTAGACCTTCCCCACCGCACAACACCTGCAGTTTCCGATCCAAACCTGCCACAAAGCAACAGTCTGTGGCACCCACACCTGCAGGGCCCACAGAGGGCGGGAATGCTTCGCAATCAACATCAACTTCATCTCATGCCACGTCATCTTCTCCATGGACTACGTACTCATCCATGTGCAGAACCTCCACCTCACATACCACAAGAACTCAGAATCCATTACCCTCTGGCAGATGCTTGCTAATATCGAACTGAGCCAACTCTTCTCAACACTGAGCCACAAGGCAGGGCACACCTTTGACCACATCATCACATGTGGAAACTGCGTCCACTTCATCAACAACACTCAACGCACATGGTGTGACCAGCACAGCATACACTTCCTCATCGTGAAACCCCATGACACCCATACCCACAGCCGGCGCCACACAGAGTTACTGGAGCAGAGTCACCAAGGATCTGGTACACTCCACCATCAACAGCAACAGCCACATCACTGCAGGCAACGCCAAAAGCACTGTCAGGAATTTCAACACATGTATCTCCAACTGTGCATACACACTTGCACCAATATGCAACTCCAACATACAGTGTGCTATGAATGCCCCCTCGGTCCCCAACAACATCAAAGATGACAGATGCATCTGCAGACGCCTTGAGTAGAACTGGAGCTACATGAAGAGAGCCATTGGACATCACCACCTACAAGGACACATAGCTCATACTCTCCCTCAACAAGGTGCGCACACACACCAGACTGGGGTTCCAGGGAGGATTGCAGCAAGTTGCAACATGGATGTTCAGCAGCTGGGGTGTGCTCTACATAGAGGAGACATTAGTCCTCATCCTCGTGACCACCCCATCAGCATGTAGCAACACCTGGTGTGACAGCGCCTTCGGCAGCCCTCCCCACCACAACTCTAGGTACCTAGGCATCATACTCGACTCCTCCCTCTCCATGTACAAACAGGTCTATGCAGTGGCCTGCAGCTGCTTCGGCAGCCTCTGCACCCTTCATGCTACCTTCACATGGTTCCCACCCCCGTCAGGTAGGACAGTCACCATCTGTGTCATTGCCATCAGGCTGGCCGACGGAAATGCACTATATGCCCACATGGACATGTCCATGCTCTGCACACTCAAGACTGTCCAGCACACCACCGCAACACTCGGCCTTGTGTACATTCTTTCTTCGTAGGTCGAGTACCTCCATCGCACATACTTGGTTCCCACCTCTCCCCACATTTGCATTTGTGTGGCAGAGGGGCTATGCCTTTGGGGATGGTTTGTCTACTTGGTTGCCCCCAGTTACCACACTAACTTGTGTTGTTGTGTCTGGTAGGTGGGCATGTTGATTGTCATGTTTTATGTGAGTTTGGAATGTGTGCATTCTCACAGTTGTGTTCTCTAAGATTGTGGAGTTGAGGTGTGTGGTGTGTTCAGTTAGTACTTACCAACAAGCAATGCATTTCCATATGTGCCATCCTGAAAGCGCTGGTTGATGATGGACTGGCGGAAGATGTAGGAATCATGCACACTGCCTGGGAACTTGGCTACGACATTGGTGAACAGGCCCCGGTGGTCCACTATTGCCTACACATTGATGGAATGTGTGTGCTTTCTGTTGCGGTATATGTGGGCAGTGTCCGCAGGTGGAACAAGTAGGACATGTGTGCAGTCAATTGCCCCCAACACATGCGGGAAGCCAGCTATGGCGTAGAAGCCTTGCTTGATCTCCAGCTGTTCTTGCGCAGTGTTGGGGAAGTGAAGGTGCTGGGGTATAAGGCTGATTATGCCATCCAAAACTGTTGTGAGGAACTTTGATAGGGCTGGCTGTGAGACTCTTCCGACTCTGGCAGTTGTTGGTTGGAATGTACCTGAGGCCAACATGTGCAGCACAGCCAGCAGCTTTGTTTGCGGAGGGATGTTGGTTATCCGCTGTGTTGGTGCCTTCAGCCTGTGGGCTATCTGTGTCAGGATGCGGAGGATGGATGTCCTTTTGAACCTGTAGTGGGCAATGACATCCTCTGGCGTTAGGTCTGTGAGGATGGTGCATCGGCGATAGACTCGCTGTCTTATTTGGCGCAGCCTCGGTGGTGGTCCTGGGGGAGGTGGCATTGGTGGTCGTTGTTGTGGCCTTCTTGGTGCTCCAAGCTGCATGATTAGTATGTCCATGGCATCAGTGGATCATCAGAGGAGGCTCTGGACTAGTCTCCCTTATATACTGCTATTTTTCACCATTTTTAAGACCTCCTTTTGTCTGGTCTTAAGTTCCTGCAGCTAACGGGCCTTAGCGGCTGTTTTCTTATCGCATCGCCGGTCCGGGCGATCGTTGAGAATATCGCGAAGAGGGGTTAGCGTGCGTTTTAACACGGGAACGCCTACATTGCATATGATTAGCGTTAGTTGTTGCTGACATCGTTGGCGATGTTTTTAGCGGCCGCTATCGCCAGAAAGCTGTCGCTAATGGCTGTTAGCGACAGCTTGTGAATACGGCTATAAAAATATTGCCGCTTTAGCAGCAGAAAAGTGCATCTAACGCGGCGATGTCGCCTTGTGAATATGCCCCTATGTTTTTGTTTACCGTCTGGCAACAAGGTTAGAGCTGGTCAGGTAAATAGCCTAGGTTCAAGGGATCATAGGGCTATGTTTCTCTACAGCCATAGTGGTGAGTGGCACGTAAGGTGATGAGGTCGGTGGAGAAAATCCACAAATCAACAAAAATCAGAGCTGCTCTCTGTTCACTTCATTTCCATTACGAAATACAATGGCCATATGGGGTCAAACTCTACGGCTGTCATTCCATGATCTGCAACAGAGCAATGAGAAGCACATGTATGAGAAATTCGGTCTTCCTATTCTTGACTCTCCTACAGTTGAACATTAGACTTTAAGGTTCGACTGCCCTGGTATTGAAGAAGGGCATCCATTTGGCCAAATATCAAGTAAGTTAGTAGGTGTGTTTTTTGGCAGTCATAAGAGGGAAGTAGGAGGAGGATCTTCTGTTAACCCCTGGCTCAGAGTCAGGAGGCCTAGCTGCTAGGCCACACTTCGACTCCTTGAAGCTCCATTGTATTTCCAAATTCACACAACTGAAAGTGCACTTACTTAAAGGAAGACCTTCACCAAATACCCTAATCCTTCAAAACTCAACATGGAGCATCAAAGTCTAGCAGCCATGGAATTCCATGAGTGGTTCCCAGGGGTGGCTCCTCCGTAATGGCGAAGGAGAATCGCCCCACTGGTCAGATTTAGTCGCAGAAAAATAAATTGATATTAAAACAATTATTTTATTTTATTTTTCTGTGAGGGGCTCTGGCTGACAGTGTGTGCGTGCAGGGCTGGGCCATAATAGGCAGGAGTGGTGGGCATTTAGAAGTGTGCATGTAAGTTTGGCCGGCTGTCTCAGGCCAGCCAAACAGGCATGCGCACTTCTATTTCTCCAACCCAGCTGTGTTCATAGCCGGGTTGTAGAAAAGCCGCAGGCTCCCAGGCAGTGTCTGAGCAGCAAAGGAGGTCGCTCAGACCAATCCTTGCGCTGCTCTCATAGCATGAGAGCAGCATCTGGGTTGGGTCCCAGAGACTGCCAAAGTCAAGCACCAAGGCGGCCGTCGGCGTCTGGGCAGCGGAAGGTACGTTTTTTAATATTATTTTTTTCCCAATACCCCCTGTCCTCCCCCTCCCCCACCCCCTCACTTTTGTTGTGTGGCAGCCGCCACTGGTGGTCCCCAAAGTAAGCAGCTGCTACCCCTGGCTTCCCCTACAGTACCTATGGCAAGGCCATTGCAACCACTGGCAATCATGTGTTGATGCATTTCCAGGTCGATTATAAATGCAATGAGAAATACAAATTGTACAGGAAATAGTGTCATTTAAAGAAGGTATCCTTTCTCCCATTCAAAACAAACATCAGATATATTTTCTTCACTAAGTTGTGCAGAAGTCATTTGTATTTTAGGATGCCACCATCAAAATATATTCACTTGCCACATTTTATGCATCAACTGGCGTTTATGTTCAGCTTTCAATTTTGTGTTAATGGGAGCTCAGAGCTTTATCCATTCCGGTTAATTATATTAAAAATTGGAAGCAACCAAATGTGCAACATACTACTTTATATTTGACCAGAAAACTAAACATGATTTTAGGAAAACGAATTTTGCTCACATTGCCGCATCGGGTGTAGATTTTTATTATTTGCCAACAGGGACAATAATTTTGTAAATTATTTTTAGGATACACTCTTTATGTCTGAAGATATTCTCACAACAAGCAGTGAATGATAGTTTTGTGGTCCACATCATCCTTCAGCTGCAGACAAGCAAGGATAACATCTGTCTGTAGAACTATTTGTGACAATACTGAGTCTGTTTTCTAAGCACAATGCTGTTCTACCACAAATGCTTTCTCGATTAGGAGGGACTGACAGCTGTGGCGCATCCTATATTCTGAGTGAGCAATATTGGATTTATTGCATAGATGAGGATGGATCCAAATTTACTTTGCATAAATGAGTGATGCATACATGATTGTAATTACCTTTGAGGTGTCTACCTTTTTGCGCCCTGATGATGACTCCACAACAAATTGATGCTTAGGGGTTGAAACTTCGACGTACATGTGTTGGCTTTAAATGAACATTTGCTAGAAGAAGAAGTATTGGGGACCAGGATTTTCTGCTGTAAAACTCAAGCGTTTTTAAAGTCAACTTATTGTTTTTACAAACACATTCTGTGCACTGTTCACAAGGAGCACCTACTGTCATTTTGTTGAAGCCTGTATGTACAAATTCTCTATTGTTATGTCTATGCAATGCATATACCTGAAGTTTGCACAGGCTCATGCATTTAAATATACAGTTATTGTGCAAACAAATGAAACGTTTTTGAGTTCTATTTTTGTTCACACTTTTTCTTTGCCTTAGAAGTAAAGGCTTTCTGCTTCTCCTGGGCGAACCAATATTTGATTCTTATTACTGTTCTACCACACGTGCAGCAAATGTTTACAGTCACTGAAAAGCCTTACTTTTTTCTCAACAGAGAGGAGCAAGGTCTTCATCAATTGTGCACTGTTGGGACGGAAAAGTCCCTCGCATGGTGACGAACGGATACCCCTGCCCTAGGTGCACCAGCTGCAAAGATATCTAGATCGATGGTGCTGAGTTTTGTTGTAATGGTCAAACACGGAACATGAATGCGTGCCATGATGTAGGTCTGTCTCACATATTGTAGTTTTGTTGGACTTGGGGGCCGCTTAAAGCGCTACAGTCCTGCCTTTACCAGGAGTTAAGTAGCAGGAGTGTGGTGGCAGCGTACAATTTAGTGATCAGCAGAAGGGAGCAGGCTTTTTTTACTTGTGTCACTGGAGTGAGGCCTTCAGTTAGACTCATGTAAAGTTCTGCTGCTGTGCGATTATCTCACCCTTGGCCTACCTCATGTAGTATTGTTATACCTGCTGCTCAGCCAGTGTGACTGTGGTGTGGAATGTTGGTGTGAGAGGTGGCTGTGGAATGTTTGATGAGTGAGGTTGGCAGTTGGAGGATGGGCTGCTGCTCAGCCAGTGTGACTGTGGTGTGGAATGTTGGTGTGAGAGGTGGCTGTGGAATGTTGGATGAGTGAGGTTGGCAGTTGGAGGATGGGCTGAGCAGCAGGAAGGCTGCTCCTGGTGGGGCTCTACTTTACACATAACAACCTATCCTGAATTAACCTACTTAATACTTACATGGACTACGAAGCGTCCTTCTTCATTACCACAAGTATGTAGTACTGTGCAGCACATGTGTGGTTGCATGCATGTGCTGGGTGTCGATGTGCCCGTGAGTGGTACAATACATGGAATACTCTGAGTTCCATTTTGGGAGATCCAGGACTGACTGAGGGAGAGGATTCCCCCCACACAGATGTGTGGATTGCTGCATGCTTGAGAGCTTGGTGGGAAACACACTGAAGGAAGGAAGAGCCAGGTTCTTCAGAACATTAAAAAGGATGCTCTTTGATGCAGAAAGAGGTCACTGAGAAGTGGCGTGGGCACATCGAAGAGAGGATATGGGCTGATAAGAGAATCATAGAGAGTAGGGGTGGGGCCCTTGGATAACCCTTTGATGCGCTTATCACTGTAACCGACATATAGGTGTTAACCTCTAGTCACTCCCAAGGCCAGTGTTGTGAGGCTATCAGATTTGGAGTCAATCTGACTATGACATACTGCTTTGTGGAAGAAGGGAAGGGCATAGGAGTGAGCACTGTAAAAGGAAGCAGACCCCCAACACAAACATCAGAGACATAAAGGTTGCATTTCTGCTGCATGTCACCCATCTGCGGAGTAAAGTCGGCTACCCTGCATGCCAGACGGGGCCACCATGAAGAGTGCATTACTGCCATGTCAATCGGGCCGTCAACCGTGCATGGAGTAAAATCTGCGACCAAGTATATCGGGGGGGGGGGGGGGACACTAAGAAGAACCGGGATTTTTTGCCCATGTCGAGAGGAAAGGATACCTTGGTGACCTGTGCGTGCCTGATCCCCAGCTGAAGTATCTGAGCCCAGAGCGATCATTCCTCTACCTGTGAGAAGAATCAGAGGAACTTACTGTGTCATTAGAGGAAGCACTGTTCACAACCAGCCACTACCCCTACAAAGCTGAGAGTGCTACTCGCCGCCAGCAGCTGCTACAGACCTCCATGACATACGAGTGAGGAACGCTTCTGGGGACTCCAGTAGAGCAATCCCTGCAGGAGCAGGTAAGTCTGATTGCAGGGCCAACGGGCCAAAGGAAACTTGTTCTGCCTCATAGCGCTTTGGGCACTGGAACACTTTTGGCTTAGGAAGAATTGGAGTGCGACTCCTGAGGCTCCGACTGCTAGTGGGGCCTAACCTGAATGTCACCTCATGTGGATCGTGAATAACCACTGCCATTACAGAGAGGGAAGTGGGACTCAGGGACCTGCCTAATGAACACTAGAGTTCTGAGCTCAGGACACTATGTGTACTATTTGTGTATGCCTTATTTTGCTTTGTGTTTGTGTATAAATACTCCATTTTTAATAAAAGCAAGTATTTGACTGAATAATCAATTATGAATGCATTTTGAATTGTGAGTCTGTGTTCTGTATCTACCTCCCTTCTAAGAAGTCTTGGACTGCTCGACCCGCTACCACTTAGAGTCAAAGGCCAATGAGTTACTTAGCCCATTTGTTCAGGATCCATTGTAAATCAGGCCCGGGACATCAGGAGTAAAAGGCCTCAACCCCCAAGGTTGGGCCCAGTAGTTCCTGCTTGCCCCGTGGTCTTATGAAAAGGGTTCTGACATGCACCAGATTCTGAATCAGTCATGGACAGACCTGTTTTACCATTCTCAATAAAGGTATATGTGTACATTCTGTCTTATTTCTGTTACTAAGCGCTATTTTGCCAGATGCACTTGTGATATACTTACAGAAGTGACATGCAGAAGTGAATGGTCATAGCCCATACCTGTCTCACACAGAAATCCATATCACATTTGTCAGTGTTCTTGTCAGCAATCTTCAAATTAATGTTTCTGTATTGAAGAAACCTTTGCTGCTTAGTTTTTCTAAGGTTGAGTGATGTCACCCCTTTGATCATTTCAGTGGAAATATTACACGATGTCATGTCCTGTGATGTTCACCGGGCCAGAGGTCACATGGTGCCACCTCCTATGATATAATTAGAGGAATAAGCGCATATGATACAATTTCTGCTTTTCCTGGTATTTTGGTGATATGATGTTCATGATAACAGCTTAGTTCTAGATGATCATTAGTTATATTTATTCAATTAGAAAAAGACTCACTGCAAAAGCAAGAGGTTGCATAACAGACACTTCCCAAGACAGAGGACAGTGAGAATGCAATCTCTTGTAGGGAGCAAGTGGGCTATAGAAGCTCTGCAAAAAGGGAAGATAAGCAGTAGTGCTAGGACCCAAGCACAGAGCAGACCCTAGAAGGATGAATATGTGTGTGAAAGAGGCTCACTGATACAGCTGCCCTGGAGTTTCCAAGAGCTTCCTAGCTGAGACCAGAACATTTCTCAAAACAAAGAGGTCAGTGTGCATGAGTGAAAGATACTTTGCATCCTCCCTCCATGACAACAGTTAGACAGATAACTGTAAGGGTCTCCCATCCCTTTTCCCTTCTACTCTACCTCCCTCCACTGTGTGAGCTGCAGCACAAAGCTGTCAGACAACGTCATGTGTTCTGAGGATTGAGTGCGGAAAGGCAGTAAGAATGGGGGTGAGAAAATCAAAATTGGAAAAGCTCCCGGCAAAAGGGACTCCTGCCTATGAACCACCCATATGGAAAAAGCATGTGCAGGTATTTAAAACAGCGGAGGAGACTCACACTTGAAAGTGGAAAGAAGTACTTTCCAGAGGAAAGTACATTTGGTCTAGAGTATTTAACTTAAGGAGATGATTGAAAAGTCCCAAGAATAGGATAACTGTGGAAAAGTGGTCTGTTTTCTTTACTTGAGTCAAAGAAGCAAATAAATGAAAGCATGAATCACATGCATGGGATGGAGCAAGCTCGAAAGAGACTCCAATACCAAATAATTCATTTTAGGAACAGAGTTAGGGATTGCACTCCTACTGCCCTGCCTACTCCTAATTTGTTTCCCCTAATTACCACTGAGAAATCTGAGCAAGAAAAAGAAAACAAGATGGCCATTTTTGAAGTTTTACATTTTCCCTTGCTGGCTGATGAAGCTGGGGGTTCTCCAGCAGGTATGCCTGAAAATGGGGCAGCACCAGGACACAAGAAGACAGTGTGCAAGCAATTGTATTGAGAGCAGCAAGCAAAGTGACAGATGGCATGGAGAGAAGTTAGAGCACAGTGCGCAGCACTTACGACTAGAGGCTGGCTCTTTGACACCACATTCCCATGCTAGACCATGTGTTTGTTTGCTCCCCTGAGACTTCAAACGTACAGACACCCTAGTATGACTATAACCCAGAATAGTCTAAATGTACGCTGAGCCAACTAACTAGAGGGTTATGCAAGAGACCTGTGAAGGACCACACACCATAGCCTCTAGTGACACTGTTGAGGACAAGCCCAAAGTGGGATCCTCCCAATGCCCTCTTTCCCTTAAGATAGCACCCAGGACTTGGAGCAAGAATCAACATACATGTCCTGTGGTCCCCTTCTTATTTAGTCAATGTCAAGAAACAGTTCCTCCCATGTTCGATATGGTGTGGGGATTGTTCATACATCTAATTGAATCATAATGCACAATTGGAAGGGTCCCACACCCACCATGTACCCACGTGCTATCAGAAGAAGCATTTCCATCTAAGTAATGGGTTTGCTAGGATGAGGGTGGATGTTTGTTGCATTAACTGGGGTATTAGGTCTGTCAAGCATAGGGTCAAGCCTAGAGGATATGGGGGAAGAGAAATAACATGGTCTCAGCCGGGACCTGTTGAAGTTTGGGTACGGAATATCTCAGCAGGAAGTGAAAGTTCACTGAATTGTCATGCTGTGCTGCATACTGTAATGGCTCAATAAGCTGTCTCCACTCCCTGCCCTCTTTCTTGCGCTAATGGGGAATTGTGTGTGGGGTACATATGTTACACTAAAATATGCTACACTGCACAAGGTTAGGCGGTGCTACTCTGTTATAATTTTATCTGTTCTTCTTTGTAATGTTCTGTCCTACTTTTTGCTTTTTCTTTTCTTTTCTTTTCTCTTCTTTCTTTTGTTTCACCTCTACTGCATATTGTGATATTGCTGTATAATTCTGAATAACAACGTACTGGTATGTTGCACTGATATAATGGTTGATTTGTATGCGGGTTTAAGTTAACAAAGAGAAACATTCCACATAACTCAACTACACTATACATGGACACAACTTTGTAATGATTCAAATGTAATGAAAGGTATCATTTTTATTTGTCCATTGGGATCACTCAATGTGTTTTTTGCTTTGAAAATGTAATATTGTGTCAAAAACAAAACAGTTCCCCTATATTTACAAAAATCCCTTAAGGTTTCAGGAAGCATTGTAGACAGTGTTTGAATGACCTACACAGGCTAAGGGATGTTTTTGAAAGGACTCAGGCATTGCCTGGCTTACAGTACAAGTGAAGGAAGGTGTAGGTGCTGCTTTTGTGCATGTGGAAGCGTACATTGGATAGGGAGAATGTCAACAACATATTCCTCTCATTAGTTTATAAATCAAAGGATACTGGTTGATTGGAACAGAACCAAGAAGAGAATTGACAGTGGAAACTCAAGGTGATGAACATTAAAGTGCAAATCAAAAGAACCTCAACATGGAAGGAAACCGAAAACCTAGCTACTGGGGAGGAGGGGTGGGGCGGCAAGGGCATTCATACCACATTCCATGCACCAGTTTTAGCAGCCTGACCCAGCTGCTTTTTATATGTTCTCATAGGTACGCTTGTCTTGGGTTATACCGACCACTTCCAATTGCAAACTAGCGAAAACAGTTTTTTGCGCAGACATCTGTCACTTCTCAACACCGTTCTATCCATAATTGCACATGAAGAACTAGGTCTGCAGTATCTGGGGGATCTATTGAGGAGGGTGCCTACTCTGTTTTGGCTATCAATCTGGTCTAGGCGAGAGGCATCCTTGACACAAACAGGGATCTCTGTTTGCCTTAAATTGTAAGAGGCCCATAAAATCAGATGGATCACTGTAGGAAGCTGGCTCTGTATATACTATACCAAAATGAGGTATAGTGTGCACAGAGTCCAGTGGAACCCCAAAGGTAGGCGGAGGTAAAAGTAGATAGCACCTTACTCTCTATTTGTGGTAGTGTGGGCGAACAGTAAGGCTTTATCAGAGGGTAGTGTTAAGCATTTGGTGTGCACACTCAGGCAGCAAATGATGTCACACACTCAAAGACTGAACTCAGACTAATTTGTTTGTATCCTAAATATTATTTAGTTGAATTTACTTCCTAGAACCAAGCAAGTCTGGCACAGGTAAATGTATAGGATAATTTTCAAGGCAGGTTGAACAATACAAGCAAGCTGAATAAAAAGGACTTTGTTCAGGTTTGTAAATGCTTTTATTATCAGTTGAAATTACGGTTTGATTATTTTTGGTTACTGTACAGATTACTTTCTGGATTACTTTTTCTACTCAGTGTGGTACACCTAGACATCAAACTGGGACATTTCCTAGAGAAAAGGTAAGTAAGCAATTTTTAGCTCTTTGCAGTTTTTCAAAGCTCAATACAAAACCAGCTCCACACTTAGGACTTTTTGCAAGGAAAAAAGTCAATGTATTCCTATGGAGAGAAATGAAGTTATCGGTTAACAGGTAAGTACTCTGTTGTGGGAGTTGGTATTCTGGGGTTAGAACCAGGGTTCCCCCAGAGTCAAGGGTGATGCACTCTCAAAGCACCCTCAGTAGCACTAGGGCGGCTGGGTGCAGAGTGCTGAGACCCAAGGTTATCCAATGGGGAATAGGGGGCCTCCAGTTGGTGCCTGCTCATGAGCAGGTCACAAGGTTGTGGGAGCAAAGCTCCTGGTGTTAGGCTCAGGGCAAAGGGGGATACGGTTTAGCACACAAAGTACACCCACAGCGGCACAAGGGCGGCGGGGTGCAGGGTGCTGGTTTGGCATCTGGAGCCCTGTAGTTTGCAATGGGGATTCTCCGGTTTCAACAAAGACTGCAGGCTCGGGGACGAAGATCTTCTGGAGGTGACCACTGGTTGGAGAGGTAAGTTGGGATGCCTGGGGATGCTGGGAAACCGTCAGTTGGGACACCCAAGGCCGTGGGACTTCAGGTGCAGGGGTGTCTTTAGGCATCAGATTTTCTTACCAGCTCCGGTCGCGGTCGTGGGGGTCCTCCAGAAAGAGGCTGCAGGCTTCGCTGGGAGATTTGAGGCAGGTCAGAGATCACCAGATCTCAGGTCAGCATCGCCGGGGAGATCTCCTCATGGTGTTGGGCCACTCAAACTTGGGCCGTGGGCGTCGGGTGCAGAGTGG
Source organism: Calotriton arnoldi (assembly GCA_963921515.1). Classification (NCBI taxonomy): domain Eukaryota; kingdom Metazoa; phylum Chordata; class Amphibia; order Caudata; family Salamandridae; genus Calotriton; species Calotriton arnoldi. Next base: position 157,043 of record CAWUFW010017491.1, on the reverse strand, counting down.
TGCAGATTCGCGGATTTAGCCTGAGCCAGAATCTGTGGGTGAGCAAATCCGGTGCTCACGGGAGACAAAGTCTTTCTTGTGGAAGGCAGGGCAGGTCCTCGGGATTCTTGAGGTTGCTGGCTGCAGGACACACCGGGATTTGGCTTCTGCAGGTTCGAGGTGGGGACAGGCCGCGTGGGCGTCCTCCTCTTCTTAGCTTTGGCACAGCTTCTTCGGTCCTTCTTCTTCTTTTCTTCTTAGTCGGTTCTTGTCTGAGGAGGCAAGGGTCAGGGTTGCGCCTAAATACTAGATTTAGGGCATTACAGGTAGGTCAAGGTAGGGTCCAATGGGTCTCTTCCTTGGGCTGGGGACACCCCCTATTATGCCACCCTCCGGTGGGAGGGGGACATATGCCTCACAGTGGTTGGCTGAGTCCCCCCATCTGAAAGATGGCTGGGACTGAGAGTTGTGCTGCACCTCTCCTTCCCCACCTGAGGGGTGGGGTTGACAAAGGTGGGCACACCTCTCTTCTTCACTTGGGTTTCCTGCCGATTCTCCCGCCCAAAGTGCGGGTCAGAACCAGTGGGGGCCAGTTACTGGAAGCAGCAACAGACCTGGGGAAGCTCACAAAGGCGGCAAGCATTTGAAACTTCCCCTTCGTGGACCCTGCCCACCCTCGGGGAGGAGGCTTGGCACCTCGTCCCAGGATGTTCATTGATTCAGACCCCCGAGAGCAGCAGGCTCCCAACCCAGGGATACAGAAACATGTCTGGTTGTGGCAGCTGGTGAGCAGCCACTCAGCCTGGACTTTTTTCAGGGGGCATCTCTAAGATGCACTCGGAGTGCATTTTTCATTAAATCCCAAACTTTTCAGTAAAGCCATCATGGTGCTGTGGAGTTTGTAATGACAAACTCCCAACACCATATACTCTTAATGGCAGTACTGACCTTACAATATCTAAGAATTGGCTTAGACACTGTGGGCCGATTCACAGAACTAACTTAAGACAAAATCCTAAACTTACTACCATTTTGGTATTCACAGAAGGCACTTACTCATTTTGGTATTCACAGAAGGCACTTACTCATTGATGAGTAAGTGCCTTCTGTGAATACCAAAATGAGTAAGTGCCTTCTGTGAATACCAAAATGAGTAAGTGCCTTCTGTGAATACCAAAATGGTAGTAAGTTTAGGATTTTGTCTTAAGTTAGTTCTGTGAATCGGGCCCTGTAGGGGTACAGGGTTCATGCACCTGTACCCTCGCCACTGGTATAGTGCACCCAGCTAGAGGGGTGGCTGACCTATGCCAGGGCAGTGGGTTGTAGGCATGGCACACAGGGATGTGTGCCATGTTGACTCTTCATTTTGTTCTGCACCAAAACACGCAGCCTGCAAAAGGCAGTGTGTGTGTGTAAAGGTAAAGGGCCTCTAAGGGTGGCACAATAAGTGCTGCAGCCTTCAGAGGCCTTCCCTGACCACAGTGCCTTTGGTACCTGTGCTACCTTTTACAAGGGACTGACCTGTGGCCAAAGAGTGCCAATTGGGTTTTTGTTTTCAATGCAGTTTTAGGGAAAGAACATAGGCCTTGGGTACCAGTTTTGTTGGAACCCAGGGCACACTCAGTCAAAGCACATTAGCAGTTTAGTAAAAAGTGTGGGCAACCATGCAAAAAGAGGGCACTTTCTCAGAATCACGCATATTAGAGAAGTTTTGGGGACAATCAGCAGTATGGACTTGCTCAATACCCCGCTGTGCATCAATCAACCTGAAAAAGCTATCATGAAAGATGAACTATTAAAGCTCATAGTAGAGAAGAGATGGGAGGCCCACTTGAAGAAGAGGTTGGTTAAGCTACATCTTCCATTGTGCACTAATCCGCTCATTGAGCCTTACCTGCTTAGGACACCTCGGGCCCGATTCACAGAACTAACTTAAGACAAAATCCTAAACTTACTACCATTTTGGTATTCACAGAAGGCACTTACTCATTGATGAGTAAGTGCCTTCTGTGAATACCAAAATGAGTAAGTTTCACAAAATGAGTAAGTTACTCAAAATGAGTAAGTTACTCATTTTAGTATTCCCAGAAGGCACTTACTCGTCAATGAGTAAGTGCCTTCTGTGAATACCAAAATGAGTAAGTTACACAAAATGAGTAAGTTACTCAAAATGAGTAAGTTACTCAAAATGAGTAAGTAAGTGCCTTCTGTGAATATCAAAATGAGTAAGTGCCTTCTGTGAATACTAAAATGGTAGTAAGTTTAGGATTTTGTCTTAAGTTAGTTCTGTGAATCGGGCCCCTTGTAAGCAAAGGTTCCATTTGATTAGATTTAGGCTTGAACTGGCCCATTTTTTGTTGTCTTACTCTTCAAATGTGTATGCTGGCAAAGATCTGTCCCCATGCAACTCAACAATATCCCAATCACAACTTCACCTGTTATTCTTTTGTGAGCTGTATACAGAACAGCACAAATATATACTAATACCACTGTTGAGAAACTTAAAAATGTGGAAATGTAAAGAGGCACTGGAGTATTTGCAGCTGCTCCAGACTGACGAGGACTGTCACACTATCTACAGATTCATAGCTTCTGTAGTTAAGTGCAAGAGAATTGTTAGGAAATAACTGCTTGCACCTTTTGAGTACTTCTTTTAGTGGAAACTGGCTGATTTTATTAATTTATTAGTATCTATAAAGTATAGTAGCAGATGTGTTTGGCATCTTAATCAATGAGATAGGAAAATATATGTACCGATTGTTCTTAATGCACAAAGTCACTTTATTTTTCTAATGTAAAAATGTATTTTGGACATACTGTATGTTGGTTTTGTCTTTATTGTATTAACACTTTTGCATTTTTAAAATTTCTCAGATTTTAATTCTGTGCTTTTATGGTTTGCCTCAAACCAAATAAAGACTTTTGAACTGCACTGATGTTCTTATTCTTGGTGCTTCATGTAAAAGGTTTAGGAGACTGCCACAAACCTCAGAGACAAGCAAGACCAGGTGAAGAAGGTGACATTGTAATACCAAGGCATTTCGGATTCTTTTGAGAATCCCCAAGAATAGTCTGCTTTGAGTCAATAAGTGGGAAGTGTCAATTGAGCACACCTGGAGGGCCATATAATAGGACTGAGTTGCCGAAATGGAGGTCACTAGAATGGGGAGAGTCAGGGTGTGGCAAACGTTGTCCATTACCCGGGGTATGGTAAAATTGACAGTTAAGTGGGAGGCAAAGCGGTCCACTTCTAGGGTGATCATTTGGAAGACCTATGAATGCTGTATCCCACCCTGGAGTAAGCGAGGTTTCTCAAGTGCCAGTCAGAAACAGAATTGGAAAGGCCTGTTGGAAATTCCTCTTAAGTGACGAGGTTACTCAGTACATCCAAAAATCCTATTCCAGAGATGCCAGGTTATTTGACCTAGCTCCATCAGTTTGTTGATGTAGCAAACCACTGAAATATTGTTCATTTGGAAGAGGATAGTGCAATTGGAGCAGTTCCTATCTAGGCCTCGCCTGTTGCTATTGAACGTTCTGAGTTGCAGTACAATACAACCAATGTGGAGAGAAGACTACATGAGGGATAATAACACCATCCCACCACTCTTCCTCAGTGATAGAACACTGAATGTTGGCTCCGATTTTATGCCTGGTTGCATTCAGTTCTAAGATAACATCTGTACTGGCCAAATGGAAGCCAAATATAGCCTTTATATTCCAAGCTCTGGGAAGTTTCAGCAAGTAAAATTTGGTGTCCACAACAAAGCAGAGAAACTTTGTTATTTGGGAGAAATCACAAGCAACATTTTCGAAGTTCACGAAGAAGCCTGGGTAATGGGGATGACTTACAGCATAGAGAAGCTCACCCCAAATAGAGGGCATTAGGCACCTTGTGAAGATCACCTAGATAGAATATGAGCTGGTAGCTTTGGGTCCAGATGTGACACACCAGCACAGAACAGGTTGGTGAAGCAGCAGGTGGTTTAGGAAAGGCCAAAGGGAACTCAACAGAACTCTAACATCCAACAGCCCCACTAGAACATTAGAATGTCTTCTGGGTCTCGCAAATTGGTATGTAGAAAAATTACCTATTACCTACAAATTCACCGTCCAATCCCAGGCAATGGGGGTGTCTCTGAAAAGATGGTTGCCCTCCATTTTGAAATTGTGTTACAGAACACATTTGTTTAGAGACTGTGGTCTTATTATTGGGTGCAAGAGTTTGAGCTTCTTGCAGCCCACATAAATTAAGTTTATGAAACCCCATTATGGTATAAAAAGAAAGAATCATTCCTTTTTTGACTAACTCTGCTGCCTCCTAGCCTATTAAAGAGTTTTCTTAGAAAATGTAGATGGATGTCAGTGGCAGAAAGTCTATATTAAGAAGTGAATAAATATAAAGCTATATTTAGGAAAACCTCAGTATTAAAACTAGTTTAAGGTAAGCTTCAAAAGGATATTTACCTAGTTAATCAAAGCAAGTTAAGGAGGCTGTATCCTGGTATCAGGTCCATTTCATCTTGGAACATCATTGCTTTGCAATATTTCCTATTACTGAGGGTGCAATTAATGGAGCAAGTGATGGACAAGGGACCACTGCTTACTCTTAAAAAATGAAACTGTAATGTTTCATTTTATTTCATTTTATTTTTTGAAACACATCCTTTAAGGAAAACTGGCTGCATTTCTAAAAAGAAAGATTGCTTTATTAAAAAGCAATCACAGACATGGTGGTAGCCTGAACTCAGCAACCTACCTCATTAATATTCATGTTGTAGGTCGATTTGTGACCCACTAGGAATTGCTATATGAAACTCAAAGTGTTTTACACATTAGGTATAGTGATTTCCTAATAGCGATTTGCAGAGAGTCGCAAATAGGAAATATTTATCCCTAAAATCTGTAGATATAGCTCCAAATGCTTTAATGGGCAGATGCAAGGTATATTGTTACCCAGACTATGTATTCATATGTCTGAAAGAGACCATTAGTTATAGATTCCTTATCTTAGAATTACCCCCAGGTGTCAGACTGGATCCAGAGAAATCTTTTCGTAGCAGTTGGTAGGTGGCGTCGGTCGACTCCTCGTTAGTCGTCGGCGTCTTAGTCACTGGGATGATGTCGGGGTGTCTACTTAGATGCCGCCCCTGCGCGCTGATGTCATTTCGTCCTTTTCCGCGCCAGCCAGCGCAGATCCGGAGAGAGCGTGCCCGTAGTCACTTTTTGACCAACTCTTTTTTTACTTTTGTCAACATCTTTTTTGAGTCTAATGACTTCTGGTGCATGAGAGATATCCAGCCGTCAGCTCGGTTTCATGCCCTGTGACTCCTGTCACAAATTGATGTCGGTAACCGATCCGCACCTCCTGTGCTTTGGTACCTTGAGCGCGACCACGACCTGAAGTCGTGCTCCGACTATCGGGCCCTGAATCCAAAGTCTTTGCAGGAGTGGCTGAAGAGATGCGGGACCTGTAGAATTGCCGAGCCCCGGCTCTGTCATCGGAGCTCGCTGGAATGGCTCCACGCTTCCCTCCCTTTCCGGGAGCTGGAGCCTCCCCTGCTCAGCTTTGTGCCTTTTACGAAGCTCTCCACTCCATCTTTGGGCAGCCGACTCTGCCGGCGCGCCTTCAGGCCCTGCAGACTCAGCTGAGGGCCCTCGGCCTTCGATGCCTGCGGCTCCAGCCTCGGCACCACAGGGCCCCCATGGATCCAGGCATGGATCCGGATAGGCGCTGGTCGACCGCACGGTACCTTCCCTGGCACCGATTCAGGTGGCAACGCCCCTGATGCCGGCTGCCCCCCCAGCTGGCGTTGACACCAGCCTCACCCCGACTTGGACATGGCGCCGGACCGATGTCGACAGACGTCAGTACCGGCGCCGGGGGGTACTTTTGTACCGCTGTTCATCCCTGGCATTCCCTACCGCCCTGAGTGGCAGCCAGAGGAGGGTGAGGAGGACTGGGAGGGGTCTGGTGACCCTCTAGCAGACCAACTTGAGGAGCTGTACTGGCGAGAGGAGTTGGGTGATGCCAGTGGTCTGGATACCTCCCCAGACCTTGGTTTGCTTTCTCCCCCTACTGTGGCTACGGAAGAGGGAGCCTCCTATGCTGTGGTGTTGCGTAGGGCGGCTGAGGCCTTGGGCCTTGAGCTTCCTACGGTGGCAGTCAGGCCTAACCTCCTGACTGAGGTGCTTCAGCCAGCAGCAGCCTCTTCGTAGCCCCTGCTGCCTTTTAATGAGGCCCTCACTGACATCCTTCTGGGCACTTGGTCCAAGCCCAGCACAGGGGCTCCTGTGGATGGGATTATTGCCCGACACCACCACCCAGCCCTGGGTGACCCAGTTTTCCTCTCCCAACACCCTACTCCCGAGAGCTTGGTGGTCCAAGCCTCAACATCCAAAGGCGCATTCCCGACTGCTCCCCCAGAAAGGGAATCCAAGAAGCTGGACCATCTTGGGAAGAAGATGTTTTCTTCTGCCACCTTAGGACTGCGGTCGGTGAACACCGCATGTCTCTTGGGCCATTACACACACTCTCTGTGGGACATGGTTGCGCAAGTGCTGCCACAGTGCCCGGAGGAGGTCCGGACCGTGCTCACCCGTGCTGTCGCAGACAATAGAGACACAGCAAAGTTCACCATCCTGTGTGGGCTGGATACCTCTGATTCGCTGGGTAGAATGATTTCAACGTCAGTAGCCCTGAGGCGCTACGCCTGGCTGAGGTCCACCTGCTTCTCTGGGGATGTTCAATCGACCCTTTTGGACATGCCCTTTGATGGCTGTTGCCTGTTTGGTGACAAGGTGGTCAACGCGCTCGAGCGTTTCAAGGAATCTAGGGCTACGGCCAGATCCATGGGCCTCGCTGCCACCTCTCGTCCCATGCAGTCTGCCTTTTGCCCCTTTCCTGGGTTTGGAAGGGGTGCCCCACCATGCTTCACCTAGAGCCACAGGCCTGCGCAAGCTATGCAGCCTCTGTGTGGCCGGGGACGTGGGACCCAATGTCGTGGGTCTGGGGGCCAGTGGGCGGGCCAGTCCACCAATGCCCTTCCTGCAGCAGCCTCAAGCCTTCCTAGTCTGACTTTTCAGGGCCACCAGTTGCCAGTGGGCGACAGGAGCCGCCATCACCCCCCCCACTGGCACAACATCACGTCAGATAGGTGGGTTTTGCAGATAGTCTGAAGGGGCTAAACCCTCCCCTTCAAGACTACCCCTCCCTCCATGCCACCAACACTCCATCGCATGTCGGAGGATCATTTGGCCCATCTCCGCCAGGAAGTTACGGCTCTCCTGGCCAACGTGTCCCTGTGCCAGAAGTAGGTTGTGGTTGCTACTCCCACTACTTCCTCGTACCCAAGAAGGACAAAGGCCTGCTTCCTATCTTAGACCTCAGGGATGTCAACTGCTTCCTCCGGAAGGAGAAGTTTGAGATGTTAACTTTGGCTCAGGTCTTGTCTGCCCTCGAACCTGGAGACTGGATGGTAGCGTTGGACTTGCAGGATGCCTACTTTCACATCCCCGTCTTGCCTGCACACTGGCATTACCTACGGTTCACGGTAGGCCACGAGCATTTTTAGTTCACTGTGCTCTCATTTGGCCTTACCAGTGCCCCGCGGGTGTTAACGAAAGTGATGGCGGTGGTCGCAGATCATCTGCACAGATCAGGGGTTCCAGTCTTCCCCTATCTCAACGACTGGCTGTTGTAGGTGGGCTTGCCCCAGGCTGTCGTCTCCCACCTCCAGACTATTGCAGACCTCCTGCATTCGCTGGGGTTCACTATCAACGTGCCGAAGTTGCACCTGATTTCCTATCACAAGCTCCTTTTCATTGGAGCGGTTCTGGACACAGCGCAGTTTCAGGTCTATTCTCCCGAGCAGCGAGTCCAGGACATTCGGGCTATGATACTGATGTTTCAACCTCTATCCCGGATTTTGGTGTGAATGACCTGAGGCTGCTGGGCCTCATGGCCTCCTGCATCCTGCTGGTGGATCATGCCAGATGGTATATGCGGGCTCTGCAGTGGGACCTGAAGTTCCAGTGGGTGCAGCATCAGGGGGATCTTTCCGATGTCATCCAGATCTCGGGGGGACTGCAAGTCAATTGCAGTGGTGGCTCACGAACCAGGATTGGGTCAGCGGCAGAACCCTCTCCCTTCCCCAACCAGAGTTCACAGTAGTGACGGATGTGTCACTTCTGGGATGGGGCAGCCACATGGGGGAGGCAGAGATCAGTGGCCTCTGGTCTCCGGCGGAGTCCGAGCTCCACATCAACCTTCTGGAGTTCCGGGTGATTCGTCTTGCACTGAAGGCATTCCTTCCCTCTGTCAAAGGAAGAGTAGAGCAGGTGTTCACGGACAACACCACCGCCATGTGATACTGCAACAAACAGGTCGGGATGATGTCATGGCCCCTATGTCAAGAGGCTCTTCATCTTTGGACATGGCTGGAACATCAGGGCATATCCCTGGTGGTTCAACACCTGGCAGGTTCCCTGAACGCCAGGGTGGACGAACTCAGCCACCGGTGCATGATGGATCATGAATGATGTCTTCACTTGGAGGTGGAGCAAGGTCTCTTTCAGCAGTGAGGCGATCCTTAGTTAGATCTATTTGCCACCGAAGAGAGCGTGCAATGTCAGCAATTCTGCGCGTTGGAGTTTCCAAGGCGGCACTCGCTCGGCGACGCCTTTTGTCACGAGTGGAATTGCGGCCTCCTGTACGCCTTTCCACCTGTACCACTTCTACCCAGAGTGCTGAAGAAGATCAAGCATGACCGGACCCAAGTAAAACTTGTGGCTCCGGACTGGGCACAAAGAGTCTGGTACCCCGAGCTCTTGAGCATGGCCATCAATCCTCTGATCAGACTGCCTCTTTGAGAGGATCTTCTGTCGCAGCTGCAGGGAACAGTCCTCCACCCGAACCTGTCCAGTCTCCACCTCCTTGCGTGGATATTGAGCGGCGACAGTTGACAGCTTTCGACCTTCCTCCCAAAGTCTGTAATGTCATCTTGGCAGCCAGGCGTCCCTCCATTAAAACGGTATACTCCTGTAGATGGAACAAATTTGTGGCATGGTGCACAGCAAAGGCTGTGGATCCCTTTCTGCCCTTCTTTCAGAGGTTCTCCTCTTCATTCTTTCTTTAACCCAGCAGGGCTCTGAAAGGCTATCTTGCAGCCATTTCGGCCTTTCTTCGCCTTCCTGATCAGACTTCTCTAATATTTTAATGTTAATAGATTTCTGAGTTGCATTACTTATCTCTTTCTTCCTTCTCTTTTCGTAATGCCCCAATGAGACTTGAATCTTGTCCTCACTTATCTTATGTGTGCTCCCTTTGAGCCACTACATAATTGTCCTCTTCGTCTCCTTACTTTGAAGGCTGCTTTCTTGCTTGCCATCACCTCTGCTCGCAGGGTGAGTGAGCTTCAAGCCTTATCTTCCAGGCCTCCCTTTCTTGCTGTCCATCCGGACAAAGTCGTCCTCCGTACTAGGTCCTCTTTTCTGCCCAAAGTGGTTACCTTTTTCCACATTGGTCAGACCATCACATTGCCCACCTTTTTCCCGCCTCCGCACCCTTCCAAAGAGGAGAAGAGACTCCACCGTCTGGATCCAAAACGTGTGCTGCCTTTCTACCTTGACCGAACTAAAGACTTCCGGGTGGACGATCAACTCTTCGTGGGTTTATGTGGGCGCCAAGAAAGGTCAGGCAGTGCACAAACGTATCATCTCTCGATGGGTCGTCCTATGCATTAAGATCTGTTATTCTTTGGCTAAAAAGGAACCTCCAGTAGGACTGCGTGCCCACTCTACCAGGGCGACAGCAGTTACTACTGCTTTGGGAAGTGGAGTTCCGCTGGTTGACATCTGCCAGGCAGCCATGTGGGCATCTCTGCACATGTTTACTAAGCATTAGTGCCTGGACAGCCAAGTCCGGAGAGACAGCTTTTTTGGCCTTTCTGTTCTCCAGGACTTCCTGGTGTGAACCTAGTTCGCAGACCCACCTCCGGGGTTGGTATTGCTGGGGTATCTATTCTAAGATAAGGAATCTTTAACTGATGGTCTCTTTCAGATGAACAAGTTACTTACCTTCGGTAACGATGTATCTGTAAGAGACATACATTAGTTATAGATTCCTTACCACCCCACCCATCCACCCCGTTCTGTGAACTGACTTCTAGGGATAGGGACTCCCTTACAGGGCCCTAGTTTTTGCACCAGTGGTCAGTGTCTTGCATGGCTCTGCGCTTCTGGCGTGGAAAGTCATGTCAGAACTGACATCAGCATGCCGGGGCGGCGTCTAAGTAAACACTGCGACGTCACCCCGGTGACCACGATGCCGACGACGAACGCAGAGTCGACTGACGCCACCTACCGACTAGCAGGGGTATGGCTACGAAAAAATTTCTCCGGATCCAGTTTGACGCCTGGGGGTAATTCTAAGGCAAGGATTCTATAACTAATGTTTGTCTCTTACAGATACATTGTTACCAAAGGTAAGTAACTTGTTCATTAGCTACAAATTTCCTTCTCTCGTAGTCAGCTACATCAGGTGATTAATGACTCCAATTCCCTTTTTGTTGGTAAAAGGTTCTCTCAAAATTGACCTTAGCCTGACAGTCTACCTTTCTGGTGCTCATCCACACCCTGCTTTGCCCTCTTTCTTTCAGCCTTACTCTACGGAGCACCGAGAAGCCCCACATCAATGCAAGCACTTACAGAAAGCCTTCCTCAGGCAGAAAGGAAAATGGACATCTATGCATCCCTCTTAAAAAAATCTTGGTGCTGCATTGCTGAAAAAGACTGTGCCCCCTTACCCCCAGGCTCAATTTATGGAGGATGATGATGAGGTTGAATCTTAATCCTGTGTGTAGTTCTCCAGCAAAGATGATGATAACAGCAATGATCTTTATAACCCAAAAAGTTTTTGAAGTCCCATATTCCCAGCCCCAAATTCTATCTAATCCTGAAAAACCCACAATATTGAATTTATCGAGAGAACCGATATTTGATCCCTCTGACAACCCAAAACCTGTGATTTGTTCCCTTCTTCCCTGTGGCTGACTTTTCCCACTGCTGATTCACCTCACTTCTTGAAAAATCTGTCAGGAGTACCCTTGTTCTGAATGTCCCAAGCCCACCATAGAGAAGAAACCTTGTTCCACTCCTGAGATAGATCTCTTTCTCCTCTCCTTTCTACAGCACTATAGCTAAGATCCTATTGTGGTGTGTATCGCTCAATAAGGTACTGCCAGCGTCATATTTGGAGCACCTCACAAACCCTCATACAGCTTCTAGATGCATGCAAGAGGGTGTAGGAGAGTAGGATCTGCTTCACATGGGTACCCCCACTTTTTGCTGATGCTTCACTGTTTTCGACATTAGTCTGGCTGGGGCCCTGCTAATCAGAACCCCAGCCTAGCTGCTTCCTCTCTAAAATGGTTTCCATGTGCCTTAGGCACATCACTGATTGGAATCTGGAGTGCCCTTATAAGTCCCTAGTATATGGTATACTATGTACCAAGGGCATAGGTACCTCAGAGGCCTACCAGGGGCTGCAGCATGTATTATGCCACCCCTGGAAGGCCATCCAAACTGACACCACAGGTCTGCTACTGCAGCCTGGGTAAGGTGGTGCATGCACCCCTTACTGTGATATAGGTTACCTATAACACTAAATACATACACACATATAAACCTATAAGTCACTCCTATGGCAGGCCTTATCAATCCTGAAGGCAGAGTGCGTGGTTCCTATGTGAGAGGGTGCCCCTGCATGAGCAGGGCCCCTCTGCAGCGTTCGGAGACCCTTCTCTGATGCTGTTTGTAGTGCAACCTGACCATATACTCTTAAGCGCATTATAACCTCGCGTTAAATGCTAACTTTGGAATGGCTGCACCTAAACATGTCGTGTTTGGTGTCAAACATCTTGGAATACTACCCCCCGCCAATTCTGGCGGCGGGGGTAGCATTCCACCCTTCTAGAGGGAGAGACATGTTAACTCTGGCCTGTCCGGTAACTTCTTTCTAAAGCCCTGGCATCACAAAATGGATGCTGCTGCCACAGACACGAGTCTGGCCTCCTGCTGCTGGACGAAATTCCGGCAGGGGAGGCCTGGACAATAGGTTTCCCTATAATAGGTTTCCCTATAATAGGTATCCTGTCTGGGGAGGTGTGGCCACCTCCCCAGACAGGATAATGTGTATTGGGGCTGGGCGGGAGCACTTTCGGGTGCTTTGAAGTCTTGCACTGGGGGCACATTTGGTGTCCCTGTGCATACCCCAGTTCAAACCGGATCAGGGGCTTGCAGCCCCTGCTTTGGTGCGAACTGGACAAAGGGAAAGGGGTGTAGCCACCCCTCTGCCCTGACCCACCCATAGGTGGGGCCACAGAGTAGTCCAACCCCTAAACTTAGTATAAGTATAGGAACCCAGTCCTTAGGACTTTAGATTATCCCTGGACGAAACTCTGAAACAGAATCCTGGACCTTCGATGCTCTACTAAAGACTAGAGGACAGAAGAATCTCCCTTGGGGTCAAGGAGTGACTCCCCTGCTTGGCAGGCACCAAAGAAGCAATTGTCCAGTCTGCATCGCCTAAGCTCCCGTCGGACGCCGAAGTCTTTGCATCACCAGAGGTGGATTTCCAGACTTCCCCGAGGCTGCCCTGAGTCCCCAGCAAAGCTGAGGCCCGTAGCTGTTGTGGGTAACGTGGAACCATGACCCCTGGACACTGCATGCATTTGCTAGTGCATCCTCTTCTGGGTCTCCCACAAAGTCGTGCTTTGGGATCCGAGTAGCCCTAACCTCCAGCACCAACTGCACCGAAGATAACTGGCTTCCACTCCACGAGTGTCCTGTGAGCCAGATCCACGTGCGACGTCTCGAGGCTCCTTTGCGGTCACTAGCCCGTTGGCTAGTAGCCCTTCACGAAGGCCAATCATTTTTTTCTTGGGCACCGTAGTTGCTCCAGGCCTGTCCTCACTTACCCTCGCTGGGTGAGTTCCTCAGACCTTGCTGGTCTGCACCATCGACGATCTTCATCTTCACCGAGACTTGCTGTTGCCAAGGCTTGTTGGGTCCAATCCGGTCGCCGACACCTCAGCACTCGACAGACATTGTGTACCAGCCGGAATTCTGCTCCTGGTTGCCGACAACGCCTCCTGGACCTCGTGGCTGAAGAGTCAAGACGACCGTCAATGCACTTGAAGCAAGCGACATCGGTGGGCATCTGTCCATCGCCTTCCTGGTCACTGGCTAGTGACCCAGACTCTGTCCCCTCTGCTTTCAGGTTCTTCAGATCTCCGATCCACTCTTGGATCCACCCGGACACTTTCCACTTGGTCGCCAGCAGCACTTTGCAGCAGATCGCCATTCAAATCGACGACGAAACCCGACCCCGAAAGGCACCTATGCACCCGGCTTCCCTGGGTGAGGTAACACGAGTACTCCGGTGCTCCCGTGGGTAGAGACTCTAGAACGACCTAGTTCTCAAAGGGTTTGCTCCAAGTCCTCCTTTAAGTGTCCCTTTTCTTTAATTTCCTGATCGCGACTTTCTCCATAGAAGTTAACGGCGTATCGAGGTTGTGTATTTACACTGCACGCGTCCCCCGTGGGTCCCCTGTGTCACTGCCTTGGGTGGTTCCTTGTGGTCCAAGCACTTCTAGAGGCTCTAGGCCTAGTGTCTAGTTCAGTCGTGGTTCTTATACCACTTTATTGGTATATGGTTTGAGTACGCCCCTAGGGCCCAAACGTGTATTTGTGCTATTACTGTGTTTAAATAACTTATAACTTGTGTACTTCGAACTCTAGCCTCATAAAGAGACTAGAGGGTGTGTTTAGCAATAAATACATATATTTTGAATATATACCTGGTGTGGTGCTCTTTCATTTGGTCACTCAAGAGATTATAGACTGGTAAAACAAGCTGCTTTACATTCCTTCAAGACTTAGCCTGAAGGCTGCTCTCCATAGCTACCACTAGGATAGCTTTCAATAAGGTTGTCTTTAACCTATCTCCAATAAGGGGTTGTTTGGACTGGTGCAAGGTGCCCACTATAATTAGTGGACAGCATATGCCAGGCCAACTTCTCACATTGGTGTGCAGCGTGTGGGATTCCAGCTTGCTATTGTTTTACCAGATAATCTCAATTGAATTGATCAACTGAAAACCACTAAAGGTACCTAAGGTACATATAATTTAAGCTTAGAATACAGTAAGTTCTACTGAACTTAGAGTTGTGTGTTAAGGGATAGCACACCCTTTCTACAACTCAAGAGAGTTTAGTAGGCCACACTAGAGTAGGTAGTGCATACACCACACCTCACTAGTGATGTCTTCAAAGCCAGGACCCAGTGAGTCCTTGCCAGAAGCCCATGGGCTTCTCCCCTCCAAGTATGATACCCTCCCATTCTTGGAATTGAGAGCATTATGTAACTTGAGGAAATTGAAGACAGGACAAAGTCCCACCACCCAACATCTTAGAGAGATGCTGGAAGCTTATGATCTCAGTAAGCCCTTGGGGACTGAAGGGGTAGGAGCTGAGGGTGGGGCAGGAGATGAGGATGGGACCAGGGGTAGAAATACCCCCAGCCCCCCTCTGAAACTGGCCAGGAGGGTGACAATGACCCTGACCTGGATAACCCAATCCCTCCTGTGGACGATGAAGAGGAAGATCAGGATGATCCCCACTTTGTCCCCCCAGGAAGGATTATGAGTGTGCCCAGAAAGTCTAGGGGGCATATTAGCAAGACTGGCGATAAAATTATCGCCGTTTTAGCGACAGGAAACTGCCGCTAAAACGGCGATAATTGGCTTGCTAATATGCGTTATGGAATTCCAATAGAAGCCAGGTTAGATGTGCAGGACATCTAACCTGGGCTTCTATTGGAATTCCATAACGCAGCATTAGCCGTTTTAGCGGCATAATTTTATCGCCAGTCTTGCTAATATGCCCCTTGATCTCCTTCTCAGGAGTCTAACCACTCTGGCACCTCCATAGGGACCTCTGTCTCATCTCATAGGAGGGAATCCTCTCATGAGAGGAGAAAGAGGCTGGTTCAATATGAGGAAGCTCAGCTTGAACTCAGAAAACAGCAACTGGCTATAGACAGGGAGTCCCTAGATCTCTTCAAAGAGAGAAGAAAGTTGGGACTAGAGTCCCATGGTGGCAGCCATGTCCCTAGAGATAGGGAAAGGTCCTATGACCATAGAAACCTGAGCAAGATTGTCCCTCCCTACCAGAGTGGGGATGACATCCACAAGTGGATAACTGCTCTAGAGAGGGCCTGTAAAGTACAGAAGGTCCCTCAGGAGCAGTGGGCAGCAAACTTGTGGCTCTCCTTTGCAGACAAAGGTAGAGATAAGCTCCTCACTGTTAGAGAGGAGGATGCTGATAATTACAAGGTCTTGAAGAGTGCTCTTATTGATGGGTTTGGCCTAACCACTGAACAGTACAGGTTGAAGTTCAGAGATACCCAAAAAGCACAGACTCAAGACTGGGTAGACTATGTGGATTGTTCTGCTAAGGCTCTGGAAGGCTGGTTGATGGGCAGTAAGGTGTGTGACTTCTCAGGATTGTACAATCTGATAATGAGGGAGCAGATTCTTAATAACTGTCAAAATCAGCTGTTGAATCAATACCTGGTGGACTCTGATCTGACCTCTCCCCAGAAATTGGGAAAGAAGGCAGACAAATGGGTCAGAACCAGGGTGAAGCAGAAAGTACAGAACCAAGGTGGGGACCCTAAGAAGCAAGATGCTAAGAACTCTGAAAAGGGTGGGGAGAAGGGTAAAGATCAAAAGTCTTCATCAGGCCCCCAAAAATCTTCTTCAGGTGGGGATTCACAGTCTACAAAAGGGAAAGGCCAAAGAAAACCATGGTGCAAGGTCTGTAAGCAAAAGACCCACTGGACCAGTGATTGCACCAAGTCCAAAGACTCAAGTCCAGCACCCACCAATGCCCCTAAGGCACCTGTTCCCCCTAGTGCAGTGTGAGAAGTTGGCCTGGTATATGCTGTCCACTAATTATAGTGGGCACCTTGCACCAGTCCAAACAACCCCTTATTGGAGATAGGTTAAAGACAACCTTATTGAAAGCTATCCTAGTGGTAGCTATGGAGAGCAGCCTTCAGGCTAAGTCTTGAAGGAATGTAAAGCAGCTTGTTTTACCAGTCTATAAGCTCTTGAGTGATCAAATGAAAGAGCACCACACCAGGTATATATTCAAAATATATGTATTTATTGCTAAACACACCCCTCTAGTCTCTTTATGAGGCTAGAGTTCGAAATACATAAGTTAGAAGTTATTTAAACACAGTAATAGCACAAATACACGTTTGGGCCCTAGGGGCGTACCAAACCATATACCAATAAAGTGGTATAAGAACCACGACTGAACTAGACACTAGGCCTAGAGCCTCTAGAAGTGCTTGGACCACAAGGAACCACCCAAGGTAGTGACACAGGGGACCCACGGGGGACGCGTGCAGTGTAAATACACAACCGCGATACGCCGTTGACTTCTATGGAGAAAGTCGCGATCAGGAAATTAGAGAAAAGGGACACTTAAAGGAGGACTTGGAACAAACCCTTTGAGAACTAGTACTTTGAAGAGTCTCTACTCACAGGAGCACCAGAGTACTCGTGTTACCTCACCCAGGGAAGCCGGGTGCATAGGTGCCTTTCGGGGTCGGGTTTCGTCGTCGATTTGAATGGCGATCTGCTGCAAAGTGCTGCTGGCGACCAAGTGGAAAGTGTCCGGGTGGATCCAAGAGTGGATCGGAGATCTGAAGAACCTGAAAGCAGAGGGGACAGAGTCTGGGTCACTAGCCAGTGACCAGGAAGGCGATGGACAGATGCCCACCGATGTCGAGTGCTTCAGGTGCGTTGACGGTCGTCTTGACTCTTCAGCCACGAGGTCCAGGAGGCGTTGTCGGCAACCAGGAGCAGGATTTGGTCTGGTACATGATGTCTATCGAGTGCTGAGGTATCGGCGGCCGGATTGGACCCAACAAGCCTTGGCAACGGCAAGTCTTGATGAAGATGAAGATTGTCGATGGTGCAGACCAGCAAGGTCTGGGGAACTCACCCAGCGAGGGTAAGTGAGAGCAGGCCTGGCGCAACCAGGATGCCCAAGAAGAAAAAGGTTGGCCTTCGTTAAGGGCTACTAGCCAACGGGCTAGCGACCGCAAAGGAGCCTCGAGACATCGCACGTGGATCTGGCTCACAGGACACTCGTGGAGTGGAGGCCAGTGATCTTCGGTGCAGTTGGTGCTGGAGGCTAGGGCTACTCGGAGCCCAAAGCACGGCTTTGTGGGAGACCCAGAAGAGGATGCACTTGCAAATGTGCTCGGTGTCCAGGGGTCACGGTCTCACGTCACCCACGATAGCTATGGGCCTCAGCTTTGCTGGGGACTCAGGGTAGCCTCGGCAAAGTCTGAGAATCCACCTCTGGTGATGCGAAGACTTCGGCGTCCGACGGGAGCTTCAGAATTGCGAGACCAGACAGATGCGTCTTTGGTGCCTGCCAAGCAGGGGAGTCACTCCTTGACCCCAAGGGAGATTCTTCTGTCCTCTAATCTTGAGTAGAGCGTCGAAGGTCCAGGATTCTGTTTCAGAGTTTCGTCCAGGGATAATCTAAAGTCCTAAGGACTGGGTTCCTATACTTTATACTAAGTTTAGGGGTTGGACTACTCTGTGGCCCCACCTATGGGTGGGTCAGGGCAGAGGGGTGCTACACCCTTTCCCTTTGTCCAGTTCACGCCAAAGCAGGGGCTGCAAGCCCCTGATCCGGTTTGAACTGGGGTATGCACAGGGACACCAAATGTGCCCCCAGTGCAGGACTTCAAAGCACCAGAAAGTGCTCCCGCCCAGCCCCAATACACATTATCCTGTCTGGGGAGGTGGTCACACCTCCCTGGGACAGGAAACCTATTGTCCAGGCCTCCCCTGCCGGAGTTTCGTCCAGCAGCAGGAGGCCAGACTCGTGTCTGTGGCAGCAGCATCCATTTTGTGATGCCAGGGCTTTGGAAAGAAGTTACCGGGCTAGCCAGAGTTAACATGTCTTTCCCTCAAGAAGGGTGGAATGCTACCCCGCCGCCAGAATTGGCGGGGGGTAGTATTCCAAGATGTTTGACACCAAACACGACATGTTTAGGTGCAGCCATTCCAAAGTTAGCATTTACCGCGAGGTTATAATGCGCTTAAGAGTATATGGTCAGGCTGCACTACAAACAGCATCAGAGAAGGGTCTCCGAATGCTGCAGAGGGGCCCTGCTCATGCAGGGGCACCCTCTCACATAGGAACCATGCACTCTGCCTTCAGGATTGATAAGGCCTGCCTTAGGAGTGACTTATAGGTTTATATGTGTGTATGTATTTAGTGATATAGGTAACCTATATCACAGTAAGGGGTGCATGCACCACCTTACCCAGGCTGCAGTAGCAGACCTGTGGTGTCAGTTTGGATGGCCTTCCAGGGGTGGCATAATACATGCTGCAGCCCCTGGTAGGCCTCTGAGGTACCTATGCCCTTGGTACATAGTATACCATATACTAGGGACTTATAAGGGCACTCCAGTTCCAATCAGTGATGTGCCTAAGGCACATGGAAACCATTTTAGAGAGGAAGCAGCTAGGCTGGGGTTCTGATTAGCAGGGCCCCAGCCAGACTAATGTCGAAAAACAGTGAAGCATCAGCAAAAAGTGGGGGTACCCATGTGAAGCAGATCCTACTCTCCTACATGCAGTTACAGTTGGTGGGAGTGCTCCAGCCAAGGGTTTAGTAGGGTTCACCCTGGGTACTGAGTTGGGCTCTGACCTAGTCAGAGAACTAACTCAGGCTGTGTTAGTCTTTGATGGAGGCATGGATGTGCCCTCCTCTGTGAGTCCCAGTAATCTGGGCAAGTACAGACAACAGCCTTTAATCAATGGACGAGAGGCTTTGGCATTTAGGGACACAGGGGCAAGTGTCACAATGGTGACACAAGACCTTGTGAATCCTGGGCAAGTTATACTTGGTGAGATGTACCAAGTGACCAATGCTAGCAACGTCAGAACAGACCATACTCTGGCAGTTGTTAACTTCTCCTGGGGAGGGGTAACTGGCCTTAAGAAGGTTGTGGTGAGTGCAAACCTACCAGTCGAATGCTTGCTTGGCAATGACTTAGAGACTTCTGCTTGGGCAGAAGTGGAGCTCAGGACCCATGCAGAAATGTTGGGGATCCCTGCAGATGTGTTTGCTGTGACCAGGTCACAAGCCAAAATGTCTAGCACTGAACAGGCCTTGGATTCTGGAAGAATGGACCAAGTGCCTTCCAAGAGGAGGAGTAGTAGGGTTAAGGCAGTGCCTTCCCCTTGGCTCAGGAAGAAGATCAGTCCCTTGAGGGGGATGATCTCAGTCCTGAAGAAGGAACTGTCCCAGAGGAACTTGAACCTGACCAGGTTGAGTTCTTGGGGACAGGGGGACATTCCAGGGCAGATCTGAGCCAGGAGCAGCAGAGCTGTCCCTCCCTTGAACCCCTCAGACAGCAAGCTGCTGCTGAGGCTGCTGGGAAAGCTAGTGGTCCCCATACAGTGTATTGGGATGATGGACTCCTGTACTCAGAGAGTAGAGACCCCAAGCCTGGTGCTACCAGGAGGTTGGTTATACCTCTAAAGTTCAGGGGCTTCCTATTGACCCTAGCCCATGATATTCCCTTGTCAGGTCACCTGGGCCAGAACAAGACTTGGGACAGAATTGTCCCTCACTTTCACTGGCCCCACATGTCCGAAGACACCAAGGAGTTTTGTCGCTCCTGTGTAACCTGCCAGGCCAGTGGCAAGGCAGGTGGCACTACAAAGGCCCCCCTGATACCACTACCTGTGGTGGTGGTGCCCTTTGAAAGGGTAGGGATTGACATTGTTGGTCCCATGGATCCCCAAACAGCATCTGGGCACAGGTTTATCCTGGTGGTAGTGGATCATGCCACCAGGTACCCAGAAGCTATTCCCCTCAGGACCACTACAGCACCTGAGGTGGCAAGGGCCCTCCTGGGAATTTTCTCAAGAGTGGGCTTTCCTAAGGAGGTAGTATCAGACAGGGGTGCAAACTTCATGTCTGGGTACTTAAAAGCAATGTGGAAGGAGTGTGGAGTGACTTATAAGTTCACCACACCCTATCACCCACAATGCAATGGTTTAGTTGAGAGATTCAACAAAACCTTGAAGGGCATGATTAAAGGGCTCCCAGAAAAGCTTAGGCGAAGATGGGACATACTCTTGCCCTGCCTTTTATTTGCATATAGGGAGGTGCCTCAGAAGGGGTTGGTTACAGCCCTTTTGAACTTCTGTTTGGCCACCCTGTCAGGGGTCCACTGTGCTTGGTGAAGGAAGGATGGGAGTTACCTCTCAAGCCCCCAAAGCAAGACATAGTGGACTATGTACTTGGTCTCCGCTCCCGGATGGCTGAGTATATGAAAAAGGCAACCAAAAACCTTGAGGCTAGCCAGGAACTTCAAAAGGCCTGGCATGACCAAAAGGCTGTTCTGACTGTTTACCAGCCAGGACAGAAGGTGTGGGTGTTGGAGCCATGGGCCCCAGCAGCTCTCCAGGACAAATGGAGTGGACCCCACACTATTGTTGAGCAGAAGGGTGAGGTTACCTACTTAGTAGACCTAGGAACACCCAGGAGTCCCCACAGGGTTCTCCATGTCAACAGGTTAAAACCATATGTGGACAGGGCAGACATGGGCTTGCTCATGGCTACTGATGAAGGGCAGGAGGAAGAGAGTGACCCACTCCCTGACCTGCTCTCACAGAACCCTGACGATGGGTCAGTAGATGGTGTAGCCTTGGCAGGCAGCCTCACTACCCAGCAACAAACTGATTGTAGACAGGTGCTCAATCAGTTTAGACACATGTTTTCACTGACACCCAGTCAGACCACCTGGTGCACTCATGAAGTGGACACTGGGGACAGTCTGCCTATTAAAAATAAGATTTATAGGCACCCTGACCATGTCAGGGACTGTATCAGGACTGAAGTCCAGAAAATGTTGGAATTGGGAGTTATTGAACCCTCAGATAGCCCTTGGGCTAGTCCAGTGGTCCTTGTGCCAAAACCTCACACCAGTGGTGGAAAAAGAGAGATGAGGTTTGGTGTGGACTACAGGGGTCTCAATGCAGTCACTAGGACTGATGCCCATCCAATACCAAGGGCAGATGAGCTCATAGATACTTTGGCCTCAGCCAAATATCTCAGCACATTTGACTTGACAGCTGGCTACTGGCAGATCAGACTAGCTGATACTGCAAAGCCCAAAACAGCATTCTCAACCCCTAGTGGGCATTATCAATTTGTGGTGATGCCCTTTGGTCTGAAGAATGCACCTGCCACTTTCCAGAGGTTGGTGAATACAGTTCTCACAGGTCTGGAAGCCTATAGTGCAGCATATCTAGATGATATTGCTGTCTTTAGCTCCACCTGGGAGGATCACCTGGTCCACCTCAGGAATGTTTTACAGGCGCTGTAAAAGGCAGGCCTGACTATCAAGGCCACTAAGTGCCAGATAGGGCAGAGTCAGGTTGTGTACCTGGGCCACCTTGTGGGTGGAGGCCAGGTTCAACCTTTGCAGAGCAAGATCCAGACTATCATGGACTGGACTGCTCCCACTACCCAGACTCAGGTGAGAGCCTTCTTAGGCCTGACTGGGTACTATAGGAGATTTGTCAAGGGGTATGGATCAATAGTGACACCCCTGAATGACTTAACTTCTAAGAAAATGCCCAAAAGGTTCAGTGGACAGCTAGCTGTCAAAAGGCATTTGATGACCTGAAGCAGGCCATGTGCACTGCTCCCATTCTACAGAGTCCTGATTACTCCAAGAAGTTCATTGTTCAAACTGATGCATCTGAATTGGGGGTAGGGGCTGTACTGTCACAATTGAATGAAGAAGGTCAGGATCAGCCAGTAGCTTTCATTAGCAGAAGGCTGACCCCTAGAGAGAAACGTTGGTCAGCCATAGAGAGGAGGCCTTTGCTGTGGTCTGGGCTCTGAAGAAGTTGAGGCCATACTTGTTTGGTACCCACTTCCTGGTTCAGACAGACCATAAGCCCCTCTTATGGCTAAAACAAATGAAGGGTGAAAACCCCAAACTGCTTAGGTGGTCCATTTCCCTACAGGGGATGGACTTCACAGTGGAACATAGACCTGGGAGTAACCATGCCAATGCAGATGGACTCTCTAGGTACTTCCACTTAGAACATGAAGACTTAACTGGGCAAGGTTAGTTTAATGTCCCTATGTTTGGGGGGTTGTGTAGGAGAGTAGGATCTGCTTCACATGGGTACCCCCACTTTTGCTGATGCTTCACTGTTTTTCGACATTAGTCTGGCTGGGGCCCTGCTAATCAGAACCCCAGCCTAGCTGCTTCCTCTCTAAAATGGTTTCCATGTGCCTTAGGCACATCACTGATTGGAATCTGGAGTGCCCTTATAAGTCCCTAGTATATGGTATACTATGTACCAAGGGCATAGGTATCTCAGAGGCCTACCAGGGGCTGCAGCATGTATTATGCCACCCCTGGAAGGCCATCCAAACTGACACCACAGGTCTGCTACTGCAGCCTGGATAAGGTGGTGCATGCACCCCTTACTGTGATATAGGTTACCTATATCACTAAATACATACACACATATAAACCTATAAGTCACTCCTATGGCAGGCCTTATCAATCCTGAAGGCAGAGTGCGTGGTTCCTATGTGAGAGGGTGCCCCTGCATGAGCAGGGCCCCTCTGCAGTGTTCGGAGACCCTTCTCTGATGCTGTTTGTAGTGCAGCCTGACCATATACTCTTAAGCGCATTATAACCTCGCGTTAAATGCTAACTTTGGAATGGCTGCACCTAAACATGTCGTGTTTGGTGTCAAACATCTTGGAATACTACCCCCCCGCCAATTCTGGCAGCGGGGGTAGCATTCCACCCTTCTAGAGGGAGAGACATGTTAACTCTGGCCTGGCCGGTAACTTCTTTCTAAAGCCCTGGCATCACAAAATGGATGCTGCTGCCACAGACACGAGTCTGGCCTCCTGCTGCTGGACGAAACTCCGGCAGGGGAGGCCTGGACAATAGGTTTCCTGTCCCAGGGAGGTGTGACCACCTCCCCAGACAGGATAATGTGTATTGGGGCTGGGCGGGAGCACTTGCGGGTGCTTTGAAGTCCTGCACTGGGGGCACATTTGGTGTCCCTGCGCATACCCCAGTTCAAACCGGATCAGGGGCTTGCAGCCCCTGCTTTGGCGTGAACTGGACAAAGGGAAAGGGGTGTAGCCACCCTCTGCCCTGACCCACCCATAGGTGGGGCCACAGAGTAGTCCAACCCCTAAACTTAGTATAAGTATAGGAACCCAGTCCTTAGGACTTTAGATTATCCCTGGACAAAACTCTGAAACAGAATCCTGGACCTTCGACGCTCTACTAAAGACTAGAGGACAGAAGAATCTCCCTTGGGGTCAAGGAGTGACTCTCCTGCTTGGCAGGCACCAAAGAAGCAATTGTCCGGTCTGCATCGCCTAAGCTCCCGTCGGACGCCGAAGTCTTTGCATCACCAGAGGTGGATTTCCAGACTTCCCCGAGGCTTCCCTGAGTTCCCAGCAAAGCTGAGGCCCGTAGCTGTCGTGGGTAATGTGGAACCGTGACCCCTGGACACCGCACACATTTGCTAGTACCTCCTCTTCTGGGTCTCCCACGAAGTCGTGCTTTGGGCTCCGAGTAGCCCTAGCCTCCAGCACCAACTGCACCGAAGATCACTGGCCTCCACTCCACGAGTGTCCTGTGAGCCAGATCCACGTGCGACGTCTTGATGCTCCTTTGCGGTCGCTAGCCTGTTGGCTAGTAGCCCTTCACGAAGGCCAATCCTTTTCTTCTTGGGCACCCTGGTTGCTCCAGGCCTGACCTCACTTACCCTTGCTGGGTGAGTTCCTCAGACCTTGCTGGTCTGCACCATCGACGATCTTCATCTTCACAGAGACTTGCCGTTGCCAAGGCTTGTTGGGTCCAATCCGGTCGCTGACACCTCAGCACTTGACAAACATTGTGTACCAGCCCGAATCCTGCTCCTGGTCACCGACAACGCCTCCTGGACCTCGTGGCTGAAGAGTCAAGACGACAGTCAATGCACTTGAAGCAAGCGACATCGGTGGGCATCTGTCCATCGCCTTCCTGGTCACTGGCTAGTGACCCAGACTCTGTCCCCTCTGCTTTCAGGTTCTTCAGATCTCCGATCCACTCTTGGATCCACCCGGACACTTTCCACTTGGTCGCCAGCAGCACTTTGCAGCAGATCGCCATTCAAATCGGCAGACGAAACCCGACCCCGAAAGGCACCTATGCACCCGGCTTCCCTGGGTGAGGTAACACGAGTACTCCGGTGCTCCCGTGGGTAGAGACTCTAGAACGACCTAGTTCTCAAACGGTTTGCTCCAAGTCCTCCTTTAAGTGTCCCTTTTCTTTAATTTCCTGATCGCGACTTTCTCCATAGAAGTTAACGGCGTATCGCGGTTGTGTATTTACACTGCACGCGTCCCCCGTGGGTCCCCTGTGTCACTGCCTTGGGTGGTTCCTTGTGGTCCAAGCACTTCTAGAGGCTCTAGGCCTAGTGTCTAGTTCAGTTGTGGTTCTTATACCACTTTATTGGTATATGGTTTGGTACGCCCCTAGGGCCCAAACGTGTATTTGTGCTATTACTGTGTTCAAATAACTTATAACTTGTGTACTTCGAACTCTAGCCTCATAAAGAGACTAGATGGGTGTGTTTAGCAATAAATACATATATTTTGAATATATACCTGGTGTGGTGCTCTTTCATTTGGTCACTCAAGAGATTATAGACTGGTAAAACAAGCTGCTTTACATTCCTTCAAGACTTAGCCTGAAGGCTGCTCTCCATAGCTACCACTAGGATAGCTTTCAATAAGGTTGTCTTTAACCTATCTCCAATAAGGGGTTGTTTGGACTGGTGCAAGGTGCCCACTATAATTAGTGGACAGCATATGTCAAGCCAACTTCTCACAGAGGGCGTGTGCATATCCCGCTGATATTGATTTGGACACCTTTTGCGGTCTGTCTCAGCATGCCTTTGTTTTCAAGGGAGATGCTCATTACTCAATTTCAGCAGAAAGATGCTGCACAATACGGCTCCAACTGGAACCAAAATGGCAGTGCTGTCTGCTGAGCCTCTATGGGCCCTACTGATGGTCTGCTGTTAGGAGACAAATTCATCAAATAACTCCCTGAATAGTCTGTATCTTCACCTCCATAGACAGAGCCCAGTTTAGTGTGAGTTTTCCACAACCCTGGCCTTTTTGCCACAGCCTGTGATTCACACTGGTGCTTCCCTCATAATTCTATATTCTAGTAACAAGGAACCTGAGCTGCCTGAAGCCTTGCCAAGGATTCATGCATCAAAGCCACCGTGTTCCATCTCAATGAAAGCAGAGCATTTATTTATTATTCTTCCCCTCTGCCTTGTATGTCGGGGTCACATTGCTTAGTTCCTTCCAAAATACTACACTATAACTTCAGACCTCTGGGTTCTTCAAATTTTATCTGGTTACTACATAGATTCATGCACTCACTTGTTCAGTTTCCCCCCTCCCAACCTCTTTCTATCATAGGAATCCACCCAGGTAGACCAAAAATACTCACAGATGGTTTAGAAAAGTGCCGTCATACCTGTACCTTTCAAAGATGGTTAGAAAGCTCTATACATTTTGTATATAAAAGTTAAAAGGCCTCAGACCAGTCATCAACGTTCACTCACTCAATCACTGGGTGACATACCAACATTTCAGGATGAAGAGTAGCCACCACCTGTGGAAGACCGTTGTCCCTGGAGATTAGCATGTAAGGCCCGGATAAAGAGATACCTATTTTTCTATCCCTGACTGCCAAAAACATTAATCCATCCTAAAAGTTCAGTGGAATCACAACCTGTTTGGCTGTTTTTGATTTGGCCTGTCCTCTGACCCTTGATTCTTCCCCAATGTATTCTGTGTGGTAGTCACCAACCTACAAGGCAGATGTGTCTTATTATTTATCTGAATAATATCCTTTGGACATACTAGTCTCCTGTAACTGAAATCACTGGCGTCACTGAAATGTTAAGGCACCGGTTAGATGAGGGTGAAACGGCGGCACTTATCTTGCTGGATCTCAATGCTGCTTTTGACACAGTGTCTCATTCTGTTCTGTTGAGAGCCTTGCAGTCTCTGGGCTTGGCGGGTGCAGCCTTGGAGTGGCTCAGTTCTTTATTAACGTACCGAGCGTTCAAGGTCTTCTCTCCGTCGGCTAGCTCCAACTCTTATCCATCCCCATATGGAGTTCCACAGGGTTCTGTGTTGAGCCCACTACTATTTAATGTGTGCATCCGTCCTTTAGTGGAGGTTGCTGAAGAGGCTGGTCTGACCCTTTTTCCCTATGCTGATGATATCCAGATCATCTTTTCCCTTTCCTCTTCTAAGGGGTCGGAATCCTCTGTCCTTCAGTTAGGACTGAGTAAAGTTGCGTCCTGGTTGCAAAACAACCTGCTTAAATTAGACGGGGACAAGACTGAGTCATGATTTTAGGGAATAAACATGACCTTTGGGGACCTCAACATTGGCCCTCTGAAATGGGAGCTTTACCCTTGCCGGTGCATAATGTTCGCAATTTGGGCTTCATCGTAGACGAACATCTATCGATGAAACAACAAGTCACCAAGGTGTCCTCTACCTGTTTTACTGTTCTAAAATGGTTAAAGAAGATTTTATGGATGATTCCCCTCTCAGCACAGAGAACAGTAGTCCATGCCCTAGTCACCTCTAGACTGGACTACGGCAATGTTCTTTATTTAGGCTCCAATAAAGCAACGATCCAGAGACTTCAATTGGTGCAAAATGCAGCTACTAGACTGCTTTGTCGTGTGCCTACGTTTTCCTCTGTCTCAGGCTTTCTTCGTGACCTACACTGGTTGACGGTGGAGAATCAGGTCAAATCTAAAGCCCTGTGCTATATGTTTAAAATTAAAACGAGAGTGGCCCCGAAATATTTCCAAGAACTAGTTCAGCGCTATCAGCCCTCGCGCTTCTGCGCTCTGCCCAGCACACTAGGTTTATTGTCCCAAAAGTCAAACGTTCTCGTATGCGTGTCGGTCCTTTTCTTATTTAGAACCGACCCTGTGGAATTCTCTACCTGCTTCCCTACGAGAGGAAACCGTGTACGGTGCCTTCTGCAAAGGTTTAAAGACTTTGTTTTTTCACCTCTAATTACCTTTTCTTTTTACTCTCTACCATTTCCTTCCTACTGGGACGGCACCGGGAAACCCTTTGGGGTAGCTGCGCACCCTACAAATTCAATTTAATAATAATAATAATAATAATAACTCTTTTCAAACACCTGGACCTAACTATCTGCCTTAAACACTAATCTACAATCTAGCCTTTTTATCAGCTTTGAGAAGCCCCCCTACACTGCCTTCAAAACAACAAACTTCCAAGGCTTCACTGTGGACACTGTCTCTTGTTCTCTGAATTTCCGTAAAGAATCTCCCTCTCATTAAGTGAGAGATGAATCCAGCCTGTCAACCCACTCTTTTCCACTGCAAATACCACCCTTTTTCATTGGTCTACTAGCACCCTCCATTCTAGCCATTTTACAAGCCCCTCTCTACTATGAAGCCATCCAATGTAGGAAGACATAATTCGTTCTGCAGGGCTTCACATATTTAGACCACATGTTCCTAGATACAGAGCCCTGCTTAGAACTAAATTGGTGACTGCTGAACATACAGGCCTGGAATGGCGAAGCCATATTTGGTTAATCTTCTGATCTGACCATCAACTCGGAGGCCAATAGGTTGGATTATGATGCCATCTCTGAGATCCTATCCAGTGTAGGCCTATATTCTCCATCTCAAAAGAAACTCCATATAAATTCCTTAGCTTCTTGTAGTTACATTTGTCATCAGAAGTCTAATTAAGCACTGTTTCTCACTGCTGCATTCTTCTATGAATGTATGATATCTATGCTGTTAGATACATCAAGGAACTTGGAGGTTCGAGATCCAAACCTCTTGTGGACCACTCCAGAGGTCTTTGGAACATTGCCTTCACAACAATTTTTCATTAGTTGTAGAGTACCGTCCTAGAATCTTCAACGCCATTGCAGACTGGTTCTCCAGACATCTTCAGGACTTCTGCAATTGGATGCTGAACCCAAATATCTTCCACTGTCTCCACCTTCTTTGGGCTCTTTGGATGTAGACATTTCCGCTACCTCCGTTGGCTCTCCTAGGCCTAGTATCCACTCCTACTGGGACTGATCTCCTTCCTGTCCTCGGCTCTTGTCTCTCTCTCTTTTAGACTCAGCATGCCACCCTCATGACCTCATAGTCAATGGCCAATATCACTTTCTGGCATAGATAATATTTGGGCAGTCTTGTGATAGCCATTCCTTTTAAATGGTAAACAGAATTTGTTGAGGAGTCCCGGGATCCAGGATCCCAACACACCTATAACTCTGCCTGGAATTTCTGGCTTGATTTTTGCTTGGAATATTCACATACTTCACTGGTTTGGTTAATTACTTGTGCTTCTGATTCAAGATGTTCTATTTCTCAAAGTTCAATCTCCTTGCTCCTGTTACTGCACCATTTTTCAAAATAAGAGAGAATATTTCCTGATGTGTCTGCTCCTTTATACCACCAGCAACATCAAAATGCCTTTGTTTGTCATCACCCAGGACAGAATAAAGAGATATTTGCTTATTAGACTTGCCTCATCTTTAATAACATTTTAGATTTCCTCTTCACTGAAGCTAGGAGTATCTCTGCAGTATAAGCTTAATGTAATCAAATTTGCCTGAGGTAGTGACAAGCCTGAACACTGAGTAGTAAGACTCTGAGTGGTAAAGTGGATAACTGGAAGGGCCCTCCCAGTATGGCATTGTCAAAGTTCAATCTCTAGATAAGTAAAGTATATACATCAGTTTTAGGTTATCATAGGGATTTATTGGAGGTTTTTAAAAGATCTGAATATGGAAAATATACCCTTTTGCCACCTTGGTTATGTGCAATTCGAGTAAGGCTAGTGGAAAACAAGAAGCATAGTGATTTTACGGAGAATGAGAGTGAATTGGAGAGCCCATAAAGATTTAGCATACAGGGGGATAAAGAAGAGAACTTTAGGGCATGATTTAGAGTTTTGTAGACGGGTACTCTGCCACAAATTATATCCTGTCCACCTTATTACAAGTCCATTAAGTATCCTATGACAATTGTAATAAAGTGGACAGGATATCCGTCGCTTTTGTGATGGAGTACCAGTGCGCCAAACTCTTAATCAGACCCTTCATTTTCTGGGGGATTAGGATGAGGAGATTTTCTGACATTCAGTCCTGGAGTCCACCTTTGAAGTCTCAAGGTGATGATGGCAACTGTCAATGATTTTAGATATAATTGAGTGGCTAAATCATATTGGTTCATAGTGATGCCTTTCTGCTCAGACTGTGTGGCTCCATATGTAGATTTAATAGGGCAGGAGCCAAAATTGAACCCTGAGGGACACCACCTAGTACTTCCTCTTTTTCTAAGATGTAGTTACCACTCTGTACCATTTGACATCTGTTGGTGAACTTGGAGGGGCTAACTTAGAACAGTCAGAAATTGCCTGTGAAAGCCCATGTAGTTGGTCTAATGTTTGAATTAATCTGCTTTGGTCAACCATATTAAAACCATTAATGTATATAAATAAACAAGTAAACGTGTCTCCTTTGTGCAGTGTGTGATGCACATCATTTAGTATCTTGGGGTGGCATTATCTATACAGAAACCTGCATAGAAACTAGATTGATTGCTTTTCTGTAGCTTCCTTAAGTGAATATGATAGTTAGTTGGCTGGTGACAATTATTTCTAAGGCTCTCCCTTGCAGAGCTTGATTTGATAGATGCCTTTAATTTACTTACTATTTTGGATGAAGGTTACATTTTTTTTTAGAGTCAGGGTAATTTGACTAATTTTCAAGGAGCTTTAAACTGTGTGTGGTCCAGATAGAGAGGAACTATGTCACACCATGTGTTTTCAAAAATAAGGAAATTGTCCTTGCTTACATTTACCAGTAGAAGATCAAGGGAGTTATTTTTTAGTTTGAGATGTTCGATGATTGTTGGTAGATCATCAGTTGAGATAGGTAAAAAGAAGTCCCAAACATTTTTATATTTGGGTGTGAGCTTACATTGTGTGGTTTCAATGATAACTATATATATCTGATTGAGCTGATTTTATCTATGATTGGGTGAGAAATTCCTCGTGTTTCGATGTGCTGTGGGAAGATGTGTATTTATTGGCCACTAGACGATTAGGTTTTGCCTTTATTTGACAGAAAGAACACTGCTAATTTTCTTTGCATAGGGATAGCGAGGGGATATCAGTGTCCTCAAATCTGATTGATTCTGAGAGCCAAAGTTGGTTTGGTCTTTGATAGAATTTTCTGAGTTGTAGTGGTGCTACCATATTTGCTGTAATTTTAAGGATGTAATTATAGTTTTTTACTGCTTCATTAGAGTTCACTTAGTATTTGAGCTCCTGTATTATTGTTGTAATGAGCATATTAGGTGATAGTTTGTTCAAGGAATGAGTCAATTTTTCCAGAGCATTGTTCTTGGATGTGGGAAAGGGGTATAGTTATGCAGATATGAAGGGGGTGGTAAAGTGGCCGGACAAACCAAAAAGGAATATTTGTTTTGATCCGGGTAACTATTATACTCCTGAGACTAGACTTGTGAATATGGAAGACACAACTACTGCCCTATATTACAATGTTTAAAAAGAATTCTGTAGGTGATAAGGACTGCATTGACCAACCAGAGCTTGGGCAGTACCGACAAATTAAAAGCGCATACCAGAGACAGAGCATGGTAGACCCAGAGGCAAAGCATGGTGGACTTGGTGATCATTGTGCTGGTTAGAAGAGGATGAGAAGGTGACTGCGACCAACTGGATTTGGAAAGTGGATAACAGAGGAAGTATGGGACACTTAAAGGGTTGAAGAATGATTATGTCACAAAAAAGCAGGGAAACACCATCACAATATTATACGGTGAAAGTGCCCAACTTGATAGATTTCAAGACTATTCTAGAATGCAGAGTTCAGTTCTCTAGACCCCCTGGCACTATTGACTCAGTCAATGTGACAACCCAAGATAGAAAACTAAGTGGATAGTAACTACCCAACTACACACTGAGCAATATATGAGTGAAATGTGTTTAGGGTAGCATTCAATCCCGAGAAACATTGCAGGGAGAGTTAGTGAACCCCAAACCCTTTTTCAATAATGAATAACTCACTCAAGAACACTAGAAAACAAGGAATACATTTAAAATATTTATTTTAAAATTAAAACCATATTCTAGTTCACACAAAATGAATCACACCTACAATAAATGAAAATAAAATGACAGCAGCAACATTTACCAAAAGCGTGTTTAAAAGGGAAAAACTCCAACAGAATTATTGTTATACATTTATATCAATTCTCAGCATTCTGCTACTTCAATGCACTAAGCTAATTCTAGCACAGCAGAAATTAAAAACCTATTTTGAGTTTCAGGGATTGTTCACACCCACATACCTGAAATATAAAGCTTATGTTCAGTATAATAGTGATCCAGCGGGTTACTAACAACGAGCATTCATACACCAGATACTCACTTGGGCCCATACATTCATACTACGCTAGCAATTTCCGCTGGTGGGTCAGTTGTACTCTTTATCAAAATCCCTGCTACCAATTACTTTTCTGATTGAAGAGTAATGACTTACCAATGGACCCCTTGCTAATTGAGAAGTTTAAAATGAGTGACATTCATTACAATTCATAATCCTGAAATAATCACTGAGTCAGGAAGTTTTAAAATGTTTATCTAAAAGATTTAGCAGAGTAAAGTACAGAACCACATGATACTTAATCGTATATCAAGGATGAAGCATAGTAAATCAAATATCGATTTATGACGGTCCCTCAGAAAGGAGAAGATAGAGACAGCAGCGCAACTAAAGGTTGCATGTATATTTACCTAAAGTGCGAGAACCAAACCCCTTGGCCAAGGAGTTGGAAAGATAGGACCCAGGAAGGATGAAGAGTAAAAACCTCCTCCAGGTTCAGGACAGGACAGGTGACCTCTCTATCAACGATGCCTGCGTCGTTCCCCTCTCTGATACTTCGCTTCTCCTCGATTCTCCCGTGTCTTCCTTCTAAAGGAATCCGCCGCCCCCTCCTCAGGACCTCTCTGGACAGCGGTTCAGTCTGCAATCAGCTCGTTCGATACGCCTGCTCTTCTGTGTCTGTCAGCGTCTAG
The DNA here is from genome assembly GCA_963921515.1 of Calotriton arnoldi. Classification (NCBI taxonomy): domain Eukaryota; kingdom Metazoa; phylum Chordata; class Amphibia; order Caudata; family Salamandridae; genus Calotriton; species Calotriton arnoldi. The sequence goes on along the minus strand of CAWUFW010017491.1, from coordinate 124,704 downwards.
CCTCTCTAATTAGCTAATTCTATATCTATTATACCCTACTATGCCCATGTACCTCCCATTAATGTTGCAAAAATATGGGCCCACTACTTCTGATTGGACGGGGACAGGGGGTTGATTCTCACACCATATCAATTTAGTTCAATTTCTTTAAGCCCATTGTTTTACAATACCGTCCATCACAGTTAATACATTTGCTTTATTTCCCACCTGTCTCACGACAAAGTTTATACATTGTTTATGTACATTGTTTCATTTCAGTAGGGACATCATGGGTACAACAGTGTTGGCCATCAGGTCACGGCCTTGGACGTCGTCCTTGTTGACTTCATCCTTTTCTCTCTGGGCAGCCACGCAGGACGCATGCGCAGAACCATTTGTCTCTCGAATTTCAGTTCACCAACCCCAGGCCCATTTTACGAACTAATAAAAGTCAAAGAAGAAAATATAAAAATCACTAATAAATTGTTTCACTGTATACCCACTCTTTCTACTCTATTCCCATTTACTTATAAATTCTATCCCGCATTAATAGCGTTAAAATACCACAGTTTAATTGCAACATGTGAGCAAGATGTAGCACGTGAAAACATAAAGCAACCATTTTAATACACTCTGCGCAGAAGCAAGAATTTCCCACCAAGCAAAGAAAGACGTCACACCACGTGATATGGTTGACACATGCACAATAAAGATTCCCGCGCTTTAGCGGCCATTTTAGAACAGACAAGCGTTATTTGTTAGTTTAAACACATAAGCAAGCTTCCTTTCTACTTGTGTTTGTGTATGCAATAGTTAGTATGAACAATACAAAGTTTAATAAATTAATACTGGGAGGAGATTGCTTCCGAGCAGGTCTCATTTTGAGTTCCTGCTCCATCAATCCCCTCTCTGATGGCGTTTCTGAGCCATCAAAAATTTACCCACAACCAGATGCCAACTTTTAGCATAAATTTGTCTCAGTTTCATTCTTACACTTTCTATTTTTCACATCTCCTTTCAGTTTCTTATATAATTCACTTTTCAGATCTTCTAGTTCAATTTCATCAAATTTTCTTTCCTTTCCTTTTCCTGTCACACTATATGATTCATTCTTTCTACAACATTTGCACCATATTATTATTGACAATACTATTATTGCTATCCCTGCTAAGGGTACTAATATTTGACCTATAAGTCCTTTCCCTATATTAGCAAACCAGGTACCAATTGACGTAATACTATTTGTCAATCTTTCCCATACACTATCAACTTCCAGTGGTTTTAGTTCCTTCTCAAGTTTTGTTATATTCTGTATATACGTTCCAATTTCTGCACTTTTATCAGGTATGTAAGTGCAACAGTGCTTTGTCTTCAATAATTTACAGACTCCGCCCTCTTTTGCCAATATAATGTCAAGAGCAAGTCGATTTTGCATAACCATAGATCTAATCGCAACCATTTCCGCATTAATCATTAGAAAGCCTCCAGCAGTATCCGTTGATAAACGATCAACCACTGTAGATAATTTACATATTCTTCTTGAGTTCAGAATTACTCCCACTGAAGGTATCAATGCACCAAATATATCACCTACAATTTCAGAAAAACTAGCTCTTTTGCTACGTGTTAATTCACCATTATTTTCATTGCTCCCAGTGTTTCTTTTTACGTGGTATATCTTTGGAAATACTATTCCAAAGTAACAACTTCCATACCACCGTGCAAGAAGCCTAAAATAAGCCTTATTCCCACACACATAATAGATTCCAGGAAAAACTGAATCTGTTCCTCCTTTGAGTCCCCAACCTCCAAGAATTAAGAAATTATGTTCACATTCACTGGTACGGATGAAAACATTGTTATAATCAGTCTTTAACCTATGTAGACAAATTTTCCCTGTTTTTACAAAATCCAGAGCCATAGCAGCTTGAGCCTTACCAGGTGTGTAGCTCCCTTCTTTCTCAGCCCAAGGTGGCAGATGAGCCTTATGCTCAGAAGCTTTCCTTTGAAAATCTTGTCTTCTATCTTCTACTAAATTCAAAAATATCTTTTCTTCTTCATGTAATGAACATGTTAGATTGTTTCTATGTGCATTTGTTATATCTATTGATTTCATTGTTAAGAAAAATTCTCCCATAAACTGTGCATCTTGACTACTAAGCACTGGGTTCATATTCTTTCGAATCGGAACCTCAGAAAATATCACATCTATGTTTGAATAATAATACTGAAGTCTCCCTGTTCTATAAAATAGACTGGTCAAAACACTACATGATATGCCATAGGTTAATGGCAAGTGATGATACGTTAACCCTTCTGCTACTGATTCTGGTAACTTCATACAAACATAACAATTACTAACTTCCATGGTATCTACATATTGAAACAATAATTTTGTGAAAACATTCAAACTAGTGTCGTTATCTGTTACTTCATGATGAAATTCTGATTCATCTTCTGCCTCTAACTTTACTCTATCACCCTTTAAGTTATCTATCCTTCCCTTCATTTCATTGTTAATCTTTTTATCCGTAATCAGAAGGTAGGGAATTGCTACGATCAGAACTAACCATACTACAAGCACCATTACTAGACTGCATATGCATACTGCACAGCATCTTTTACAACATTTCCGTTTTGGTCTCCCAGAAACTCTATCGTCAGACATTTTGAAAAGGAAGATTGCTCTTCTTATCTATTTTCAAGCCTTCTTGTATTATCAAGGTGGTCTTATTTCTTTTTCATAGATCATTTCCGCACTGGTTCCTTCGTCACCACTTTCACTTGATTCTGAGCTCTCGTAGTCTTCGAGGATAATATAAGTCCAATCAGGACCTTTAAACTTATTGTTTATAAGCTTCAGTCTTTTGCTTCATCGTTTTTTCAGTTCCACTTTCTTGTCCTGTTTGACTTGTCACTTCGTTTACTTGTTCTGGATCTTCACTTCTGGTTGTTATGTGGTATTTTACTCTTTTAATGACACTAGGCCAATGATCACCTTTTCTTGTTTTCTTTGTTTGCACTGTCTCTTTACTCCTTATTTCTTCTTCAGTAGTTCGTTTATTTTCAGGTTGTGGCACAGTTTGGTTTTCTTCAATTTCAGTTTCTTCTGCTATTTGTTCTTTTTCAGGTCTTATTGGTTTCTCTTCAGCTGCTCCACTGTGAGTCTCTAGCAACTGGTCTTGTTCTTGATTTATGTCTTCATGTTTGAGATTCTCGGGACCTTCTTCTTGAATGTATTTTTCTGGATCTAACTGGTTCTGATCAGGGCTTATTGCACTTTGTACTTCTGCAGCCTGACCGCGTTCTTCTAAACCTGTCTGTCCCTGCTCAAAATTTGTTGATTCATTGTTGATTTGAGTCTGTTTTTCTCTCCCTATCTGATCCTGCTCAGGTTCTCTTATTGTTTCTTCTTCTTCTTCCTGAGCTGCTTCTTCTTCACCTATCTGATCTTCTTCAATTTCTTCTAAATTGGCTTGACTTCTTGTTCTGTGGTAAACCTCAGGAATTTCCACCACCGGTATCCAATCCTGACTTGTGTTTGGTTGTTCTTCTTCAGCTTCCCTCGAATCTTGTTCCTGAGATTCTTCAGCTGGGCAACCTTCAGCTTCCTCTGTGATCGATGCTGCCTGAGGATTTTCTTCTTTAGGGTCTGGTACTATTTTGGTGTGGCTTACATGAATCTAATTAGGAAATCCTGCACACTTTACTGCTGTATTCGTAACTAGTATGACTTGACGAGGTTCATCCCACCTGGGTGATAGACACGTTTCTCTTGTGTGATTCTTCACAACCACCCAGTCTCCGGGATTCAGATCATGCTCTTGCTCAGGCTGCCTGGAAACTGCATCTTCCCCAACCTGGTGAGAGACAGAACGCACTAGGTCAGCCAATCCTTTGCAATAATCCAGAACCATATCATCAGTTATATTCAGCAGTTTATTTGTAGGAACATGTGCTTGTCTCATTGCTCTTCCCATGATTATTTCGTGCAGACTCAATCCGGTATTTCTATCAGGAATGCTTCTGAGTCCCATCAAGACAAGTGGCAATGCATCCGGCCAATCTAGCGATGTTGATGCACACATCTTTGCCAGTCTGGATTTTATTGTGCCATTCATTTGTTCAACCACTCCAGAAGCCTCTGGACGATATGCACAGTGCAATTTTTGCTCAATTTGGAATGCTTCACAGATTATTCTAATCACATCACTGTTGAAGTGTCTTCCTCTATCTGATTCCAAAGTTACTGGGAAACCAAACCTAGGAATGAGTTCTCGTAGCAACAACTTTGCGACTGTAATACTGTCATTCATCCTGGTAGGGTAAGCCTCCACCCACTTTGAAAACAGACACACTATGACAAGTACGTATTTCAGTCCTCTACATGGTGGTAACTGAATAAAATCAAGTTGCAATCTCACAAATGGACCCTCTGCCTTTCCTATTTTCCCAAAACCAATTATTGTTTTTCTTCCAGGATTATGCATTTGGCAAGTTAAACATCTCTGACAAAGGCTCTCTGCTACAGCCCTAAACCTTGGATTGTACCAATTTTGTCTGAAGAGCCTAATCATTGCATTTCTCCCTACATGTGTGTCTCCATGATACATTCTGGCCATTTGTGAAATCAGACAGTCGGGCATGACTGGTCTGCCATCGGAAAAAATCCATACATCGTCATCTGCCCTTTGAGAGCATCCCATTTTAATCCATGCATTTCTTTCACTCTCATCAGCGTCATCTTGTAATCTCTTTACATCATTCCACTTTTCAGGAGGTGCATACAGCATAAGTTGGCAGCTGATTCCCATTCTTTCAACCCTTTTATTAACTGACAACCTGTTCTTAGCACAGTGTTGAGCCACCAAATCTGCATATCTGTTACCGACTACCACCCAGTCATCTCCTGACTGGTGTGCAGCACATTTCACCACAGCCAATTCTTTTGGTGATTGTATTGCCTCCAGCAGTTCCTTTACGAACTGTCCATTTTTAATGGGGGATCCTGAAGAAGTCAGGAAATCCCTTTGCATCCATAGTTGGCCAAAATCATGCACAACCCCGTAACCATATTGGCTATCTGTAAATATAGTTACTTTTTGATTCTTCCCAATTTTGCAGGCTTTTATTAACGAAATCAATTCAGCTACTTGTGCAGATTTTACTCCTGGTAAATAGGATGCTTCGACTATTCCAGTTAATTCACACACTGCATATGCAGCAGTTAGTTTTCCATCTTCATGCCTTTGGCACGAACAATCAACAAACAGCTCCCTGTCTGGCTTCCTGAGGGGTAGTTCCTGGATGTCAGGACGTGGTTTTGTGCACAATTCTGTGACTTGTAAACAATCATGTTCCTCTTCGTCATCTTTAACTACCTCATGGTATGGGTCTGGTAGTAAGGTAGCAGGATTTACTATTGTGCACCTTACAATGGTCACATTCTCAGCACCTAATATTATTCTTTCATATTTAGTCAGCCGACTAGGAGTAAGATGCTGAGTTCGGGTTCTTGTCAACAGAATCACAACTGAATGTGGGACAAACACTTTGACAGGGTGTCCCATTACAATTGATACACTTTGTTCAATGCTCAAACATGTAGCCGCTACTGCTTTTAGGCAGCCTGGCAATGAGGCTGCCACTGGGTCCAATGTAGCAGAAAAATATGCTATAGGACGTCTGTCCAAACCATGACTCTGAGTTAGGACTGAGAGTGCACAATTTTCTCTCTCATGACAGAATAATGCGAATTTTCTTTTATAATCAGGCATGCCTAGGGCAGGTGCTGCACACAAAGCATTTCTCAATTTTACAAAAGCTCCTACACTCTCATCGTCCCACTCAACTGGGTCCTTTGCCTTCTTTTTCGTCATTTGGATTAATGGCTTTGCTAGCAGAGAGAACCCTAGTATCCATTGTCGACAATAACCCACTATTCCAAGGAACATTCTCACCTCTCGTTGGGAGACAGGCATTTGCATTTTCTTGATTAATTTTACTCTTTCAGAGGTTATTCTTCTTTTTCCCCTCTCAATTTGGTGTCCTAGATACTTAACTGCTGTTGTACAAAACTGCAATTTTTCAGGTGAGACTTTATGCCCTTCTTCAGCTAAATGATTTAATAGTGCAATGGAGTCAACAACACAGTCCTCTCTGGTGTTAGATGCCACCAGTAAGTCGTCTATATACTGCACTAAGACTGAACTTCCAGGCATCACTAGTTTCTCTAAGCACTTTTTCAATATCTGATTGAAGATGGAAGGACTTTCCGTGTACCCCTGAGGAACACGATTCCAGACATAAACTTTGTTCTCAAATTTAAATGAAAAAAGATACTGACTATCTGGGTGCAATGGTATTGAAAAGAATGCTTGGCATAAATCAATCACAGTAAACCATCCTGCACTCCAAGGAATCTGGTATAGAATTACTGCAGGATTTGGCACTATAGGACAACAGGGTTCCACAATCTTATTTATTTTTCGCAGGTCTTGAACAATCCTATACTTTCCACTAGGTTTCTTCAAACCCATTATTGGTGAGTTACAAGGGCTACTCATTACTTCTTTTAGTATGTCTTGTTTTACCATTCGGTTGATTTCTTCAATGACTCCTGCTTTTACTTCTGCACTCATTTTGTACTGTCTGGTATTTGGGAAAATTGCACCTTCCTTTACAGTAATTTTAACTGGGTCTAGTATTTTGGCCATAAGTCCTACTTCCTTTCCCGTGAAATCCCATACCATGGAATTCACTGTAGTTTTTAGTTCTTCTGGTAACTCGTCTTTTGTTATCAAAGAAAACATCTCATCTACCTCTGTGCCCTGCTTTGCAATCATAAATGTATATACATGGTCTTCATCTGGGGTCTGAACTGCCACACCATCCGGCGTGCAGAAAATTGTGCAGTTCATTTTACACAACAAATCTCGGCCCAATAAATTTACTGGACTGGAATCACACACTACAAATTGATGCATTTCTCTAAAATTTCCAATTTTAACTTCCATTGGTTCGGTAAGAGGTGTTCTAATCTTTCGATTAGCTACACCCACCACTTGGATAGCTTCTCCAGAGAGAGGAAGGTCTGGGATGTCTGCTGTTCTCACAGTAGACCTGGTAGCACCAGTGTCCAAAAGGAAGGTAATATCATTACCCTTCACATTCCCTTCAACATATGGACCTGACTGATCTACCGGTAAGGACACGCCAAGTACGCACTCCTTCTCCCCCTCTCCTAGGCACCGTCATTGACTGTATGGACAGAAGTCGTCCTGTAAAAGAAATTGTGAGGTTACATAATCATTCTTACCACTTCCTCCTTGATATCCGACGTCTGTACTGTGCTTTGCTCTGCTTACATTACCCTGTATAGGTGCAGGTGGCAACTGACTCTGAGGATTTACACCCTGCTGTGAGTCATTCTGCGTCTGTGGATTTAAATTTTGATTTGGGCCATTATTATTTCGAATCTTTATTACATTCATCCTTCCAATGCCCCAATTTTCCGCATCCATGACAAGGAAATTTCTTTTTAGCCTCTTCTCTGCTCATTCGTCCTCTCATTTTTCCACCATTACCAGTGTCACCATTCGTTCCAGAATCTTTCCCCTGATTATCACTTGGATTATCCAAATTAATTCCCTGTCTCTCGGCCATTTTTACCTGAGCCCACATCACTTTCTCTTGCAATTTCTTGTGCCTATCCTCAATGTCATCTCCACAATATTTCGCATATTTCAAAATCTCGTCAATCGGTTTCCCCTGCCAGCACAACATGTGCTGCTTAATCATCTGACAAATTTCCGGTTTTAATCCATAAACAAATCGGTAAACAAACTGACTCATGTTTTTATCTCCAATATCTTCAAATCCACTATACTGCTTGAATACCTGCAATAAACGTTCGTAGTAGGCATGTACCGATTCACTGGCTTCTTGAGTAGTTCTGTCTATTTTCACCCAATCTGTTTCTTTTGGTGGTATTTTCCCTTTCAGGTAAGTTATTACCTGCTGATACTTTTTCATGACATCACTTGACGGGGCACCTGTCTTTGGATCTCTAGGATACTCTTCACTTGGCCAATCGACTCTGATTTTACAATCTGTCCATAAATCGGCAGGTACCACTATGTCAAACAGACCATCCAAGTCCTTCAACAATACCTTTGACACTTTCACAAACCTCTCAACCTGCTTGTACCATTCAATTGGTTTTTCTCTCAATTTTGGGAAATCATTCGTAAATGACAAAATATCCTGTCTGCTCCATGGGACATGTACATATCCCCCTCCTGGAACTTCTCGCATCGGGTACATTTGATCTGCTTTCCCTGTTTCCTTCATTAAATATTCTGAAGTTGTTCTACGGTATCGTGCCTCTTCCTTTTTCTTTGTCCATCTAGCTTTCCATTTATCTAGGTCTCGCCATTTCTGCAAGACTGTCATTAATTCCTTTATTTGTAATTTTCTTCCAGAGGCATTCATGTTTTCTAAATCTTTGTCTGAAAAATCTGCTCTATAGGGTTTCTGTTACACTTTCGACTCCCCTATTTCAATTCCCATCTGCAGAGCTAAATCTGATAATTTTTCATGGAATATCTTTACATTTCTTGTGATACTTCTGCACACGAACAATAGTTCTTCTTCATCGTAAGTATTTAGGCGATCTACCCCTACATTTCCTGCTATCATTTCTTCTAATTCGACCTTTAATTTATAAATGTCCATGATCTTTGGGGGTGAACTCTGTCTGTCTGATCCTTGTGCCCACCTTTCTAAGTCTTCTGGTGTAACTACTGTGGCACTTTTGGTTCCTGATGAGGTTACTATGTTTACATCTTTTGAGCAACCAGGTGTAGCTCTTCTGGGGGTACTATTTGCAGATTCTCGAATGGGCAAGTCCATTAATGAAATCATAGATTCACAATCACTAAAGTGATCATCAACTATTACTACTGCTTCACGTTTAGGAACATTCACAGGTGTAGGCGTAACTAGAGGTTTGGGATAATTTACCTTGTCACCATATAAGGGAACCACTGGACCAATTGTTACAGGTATGGTCAAGGAATCAGGATGTACATTTAACTGAGTTATTTTCTGTATTAATTCTGCTCTGTTTTTATCTATTGCTTCCTTTTCTTTATCGTGAAGTACCCTATTAACTAGGGAATCATGCAATACTTGTGGTACCAATGGTGTCCTTAACAGTGGTGCACTTGGGGTGCATCCACTTGTCCCTTCCTGATATGGTGGCGGGTTGTTTAATATCTCTTCCATAAATTCATCTTCGGAATCTCCAAATCTAGTCAAGTGTTTTGTCTTTTCTGTGCATTTGCTCCCTAACGATTCTTCTGCCACTAATATTGGATACAGACCTTCTGTAAGCATCGCTCTTCTCCACTGTTTCATCTGACCGTCCCTTGACTCATTTTGGTATCTTGGAAAAAATCCCCGATAACCCCTATTACTTCTGGATTAATCTTGGTCTGGGTTCTAAATCATTCATCCTCAATCTTAAAATTTGCAGAATTCTCCCATTGAAAGTACCATTCTCAGGCAACGCTAATATTCCATCATTTTTAGTATATTCTATCCAATTTTCTAACCATACGCAAGTATGATAACCTCTCTCCATCATCATGAATGAAGCGGGCGTTTTAGCTGGTGGAATGATAATTCCTTCCCTAGTTTTGATTGGTTTATCCTTTTTAAAATAATTCTTAATCTTTTGTAGAAATGACATTTTTCTCTTCTCTCCGTACATTTTGGGTAAATCTCGATGTATAAAATTATATTCTGCAAAGCCTAGGAATCTCCTATCCGGACGAACTCCTATTAAAGTTGGATCACGTTTTAACATACAATCTCCACTATCCACTAGGATTTCAGCTTCTATGGTAACAACCAATCAAATTCCAGCTAACGTTTGTCTCCGAACCAATCGTAGCGCGGCCTTTTTGTGACGGTTGTCTGCCAACCCCTCCTTTACAATTTGCGCTTTTCTGTCCCTCGCTGTTTCGACCAATCCCAGCGCGGCACCTGTGACGTCAGTACTACTCCTGACCCCTCCTTTACAAGAGTCGTTCCACGCCCGCTGTTTCAACCAATCCCAGCGCGGCGCTTTGTGACATCAGTTCCCTCTCCGGCAACTGACCCTCCCTTTACAAAATCGTACGCAAAACTTTATTTTCTCTACGCCTTTAATTAAAATTCAGTAACAACATTAAACATTCGCTATCGTGCCAGTTTCTCTAAATTGAAAAAGATAGTTTCATTCACACTTAGTAAAACCTTTCCGTTTACTAAACATACACTATGAGTAAAAACCCTTCCGTTTACTCTTCACGCAAGCTTCAGAAGTACCTGTTACTTCTTCAATGTTACCCTTTCTAGGTGGTATAACATCACATTTTCACCAGCATTATTCCTTTTGCTATTACTCACACACATAGAGTCCCTAACAAGTACTGATAGCCCTGGCTAACTTTTCAGTACTATTTCTGCCTGTATGGTTTGCACTTACCATCCGCTATTCAATTTTCCCCGGGGAATTCTGGACAACATAAAACAAAACTTTTGAACAAACGGATGTTAGTTTATAAAAAATTCTCATTACCCAATTAACAAAGTACAACCATCCTCTGATAACCAGAAAACTGATCCAGCGGGTTACTAGCAACGAGCATTCATACACCAGATACTCACTTGGGCCCATACATTCATACTACGCTAGCAATTTCCGCTGGTGGGTCAGTTGTACTCTTTATCAAAATCCCTGCTACCAATTACTTTTCTGATTGAAGAGTAATGACTTACCAATGGACCCCTTGCTAATTGGGAAGTTTAAAATGAGTGACATTCATTACAATTCATAATCCTGAAATAATCACTGAGTCAGGAAGTTTTAAAATGTTTATCTAAAAGATTTAGCAGAGTAAAGTACAGAACCACATGATACTTAATCGTATATCAAGGATGAAGCATAGTAAATCAATTATCGATTTATGACGGTCCCTCAGAAAGGAGAAGATAGAGACAGCAGCGCAACTAAAGTTTGCATGTATATTTACCTAAAGTGCGAGAACCAAACCCCTTGGCCAAGGAGTTGGAAAGATAGGACCCAGGAAGGATGAAGAGTAAAAACCTCCTCCAGGTTCCGGCCAGGACAGGTGACCTCTCTATCAATGACGCCTGCGTCGTTCCCCTCTCTGATACTTCGCTTCTCCTCGATTCTCCCGTGTCTTCCTTCTAATGGAATCCGCCGCCCCCTCCTCAGGACCTCTCTGGACAGCGGTTCAGTCTGCAATCAGCTCATTCAATACGCCTGCTCTTCTGTGTCTGTCAGCGTCTAGCCTCTCTAATTAGCTAATTCTATATCTATTATACCCTACTACGCCCATGTACCTCCCATTAATGTTGCAAAAATATGGGCCCACTACTTCTGATTGGACGGGGACAGGGGTTGATCCTCACACCATATCGATTTAGATCAATTTCTTTAAGCCCATTGTTTTAAAATACCGCCCATCACAGTTAATACATTTGCTTTATTTCCCACCCGTCTCACGGCAAAGTTTATACATTGTTTATGTACATTGTTTTGTTTCAGTAGGGACATCATGGGTACAACAGTGTTGGCCATCAGGTCACGGCCTTGGTCGTCGTCCAGGTTGACTTCATCCTTTTCTCTCTGGGCAGCCACGCAGGACGCATGCGCAGAACCATTTGTCTCTTGAGTTTCAGTTCACCAACCCCAGGCCCATTTTACGAACTAATAAAAGTCAAAGAAGAAAATATTAAAATCACAAATAAATTGTTTCACTGTATACCCACTCTTTCTACTCTATTCCCATTTACTTATAAATTCTATCCCGCATTAATAGCGTTAAAATACCACAGTTTAATTGCAACATGTGAGCAAGCTGTAGCACGTGAAAACATAAAGCAACCATTTTAATACACTCTGCGTAGAAGCAAGAATTTCCCACCAAGCAAAGAAAGACGTCACACCACGTGATATGGTTGACACATGCGCAATAAAGATTCCCGCGCTTTAGCGGCCATTTTAGAACAGACAAGCGTTATTTGTTAGTTTAAACACATAAGCAAGCTTCCTTTCTACTTGTGTTTGTGTATGCAATAGTTAGTATGAACAATACAAAGTTTAATAAATTAATACTGGGAGGAGATTGCTTCCGAGCAGGTCTCATTATGAGTTCCTGCTCCATCAATAGCAAGGTCTGCTATTCTTCTCATGTGAAGTCAGCTACACTGATAACTTCAGCAATTGAAGGCTAAGTGCCCCCATTCCTGGTAGCCTTCAGTTAGAATTGATGATATAATTCCCCACAGCCTATCCCGTTGTCACCTGCATGACAGTTTCCCTCTATTCCCTCACTCTTTGTGCTCAACTTATAAATCAAGTTTCACTTTTGTTGAAACTCTCAAAATAAACAATTAGCAGAGATTTACTTGATGCTGTTTTATTCATTTTCATTTTGAAAGACTGTGTTCTTTTGAATCATAACGATAAACAAGTTAGCAATCATATAGACATTCTTCAGAAATCAATAACTAATAATGTAAAACAGAACAGACAGTCAGCTTTTAGGTTAAATACTACAAATATATTCAAGCAAACCTGATTACCATGTCGCAGAACTAGTGAACATAAACTAAATGTCCATTCTATTAATCACACATATTAACTTTTGATTGATTGATTAGCACATATAACTCAAGAAGGGGAGTACAGAGAGGAGAAAAGAAATAATATGCATGTTAACCTCTATAGTTAGGTGGGGTACAGTTGTTGTACTTGGTAAATGAAGCATACTTGATGGAAATTAAAAGAGTGAGAGATAGCTTGGTTGCAAAATGGGTGACTTATCGGTGGGTAGAAATGGGACCTTTATGGAGAGTGCTTTGAGGTAGTGAAAAATTACCATGAAAGAACAGTAATACCTAATGTTTAGTTGGCATACGCTTTTTAGGATTTAGTATGCTGTTAAGATGGCAGGTTTGGCAGCACTGGCCCAAGTGTAGAAGGGTTTACTGAGGTGCTGGTATGCTCACTAGGAAATGGCACTATGAGGTCAAGGAATGGAAGAAAGACTTATTACATACAACATATTATATCAAGAAGTATTGAAATATATGAATGTATAAATAATATAATTATCAATTTTATTTTTGGGGAAATTAGTACTTGGAAATGTTGTCAAACGATAAAATATATCTAATCAAAAACACGTTAAAACAAATCTGTCTTGTGCATTTAAAACATTAAAAAGATACGGTTGGATTGAAAAGGTGGTTAAAACCATTTGGTTATGTTGGACTGAAGGTTTAGTTAATTCCACTGATAGTCTCAGTTCTTCCAGGTGATTTAAACATTCTAATTTAAGTGCTTTCTTTGTAATATTGTTCAAGGTAACTGGAGTTTCGTAGAATTCAGGGTGACTAATATCTACCATGAAGTTCTTGATGTACTTTAACCAGGGAACATTTAATTAGTGGTCAGAGTCACAACAGTCCTTAACTAAAGTGCGGTTGAATTCCAGATGGTCTGAAGTCCAGATTTTGTACCAAAAGAGGACTGTCTGTATTCTTATCAAATCGGTTAGATATGTAGTACCCAGTTCGGAATGGCACACAAATTAGAACAGCTATGGTGAAGCGCCAGAAGATTTTGAAAGAAAGCGTTTTCAATCACCTGTAGTGGTTCCAAATTTACATAGCCCCACAGCTCAGAGCCGTACATGGCAATCGTTCTGCATTTTGTATTATAATTCTTTAACATTTCTCTTGGCTGTTTACATCCTATTTTTCTTGCAAAATTACACAAGGCCGTAATCGATCTAATAAATTGCAATTTTTTTTAACTTCATGGCGCTTTTCCAATTCCCCTCACAATCAAATAAAATACCCAGATATGTAAAAGTGGGAGTAAGTGGAATAACATCTTGCCCTACGCAAATATTGCGCATCTTATTGGAGCTTTTGCCTACCTTCATAGCAAATGTTTTACTTATATTAAGTTTCAGCCCCAGATGGTCCATAAATTGCACAAATTTATCGAGAAGTTGCTGAAGGGCAAGTGGGGTACGCGCCAAAAGGACGGCGGCGTCCGCATAAAGCAGGACGGGTATTGGACGCTGTTTAATTTGTGGCAAATCCAAACGTAAATTAGGAAGGGTATCACCTAGGTTATTAATATACAGATTGAATAAAAATGGTGCAAGAACGCACCGTTGGCGAACTCCTTTTTTGATATTAAAAGCACGGGTACATTCGCCCTTTGTACCAAAGCGAACCCTGCCACAGCCTGTAGAATATAAATGTCTCAGAAAGCTAATGGTTGTGTTGTCAATGCCCATTGAGGTCATAGCAGACCAAAGTTTATCATGAATTACTGAATCAAAAGCTGTTGAAAGATTAACAAAAACCAGAAACAGATTGCCTCCTTTAATGCGGGCATACTTACTCGTGATCAAATTTAAATTGATTACTTGGTCTATGGTAATCCTTTACGGAAACCATATTGTAAATCTGACATTATATTATTACCATCCACCCAACTTTGGAGTCTACTTAATATTAGATGACCCACAACCTTGGCCAGAGAATCTAACAAGGAAATGAGCCTATAATTAGCAGGGAGTTCCGGTCTCCTTCTTTAAATATTGGGACTATGTGCGACTCAGACCATGAGGGGGGAAACCTACACTCTTACATGATCTAAGAACAATGGTCAAAAGAGGACTCCAGAGCTCCAAATTAGCTTTAAACAAATTGATGGGAACCCCATCTGGCCCTGGTGCTTTGCCTCCCTTACTAATAGTAACTTTTTCCAGTGTGAAGTTAAGATCGGGCCAATCAGTAGGGGATGGAATGTCCATCAACGGGGCCTCTATTAACTCTTTTCTAGTGCACTTTGTAGGATCAGAGTATAATTTAGAAAAATGTAGTACCCAGTCCTCCTCATTCAAAGCCACCTCTATTTTAGGCTTATCGTCCTCACTAAAGAAGGGTGAGTTAATTACACGCCAGATGGCGTTAGGATCATTATTACAACTGGCCTCATACAGTTCTTCCCAAGCCTCCATTTTCAAACTTCTTTTACGCTGATCTATTGCAAGCTTGTATTGCTGTCTCTTAAGTTGAACCTCCAGAGTATTCCTGGGTGTGCACTTTAATGCTAATTTAAAATTTTTATGTGCCTCTGAAAAAGCATAAACAAACCAGGGTTTCCTGTTTACTTTACTACCTTTCTGGTGTACCAAGAGGCCTGCTTTAATTGGTTTAGTGATTATATCAAATGACTCCATTGTAGCAGCAGAACCTACTGAATCATCCAAACACACATTAAAGGCCTTTTTATGTTGGTAAATTAATTTCTTTAAAAAACCATTGGGTTCGACCATAGACCACCTTAATGTATAACCATTTGCTCGTGATAATTCTATGTTCTCTACAGACATAATAGGATGCCGTACCCCTTGGTTTGTTATACTACCAGAGTTCAGCATAAGGCTCTGTGGAAAATGGTCACTCATTGCTAGGTCGTAAATTTTAAAATCAATTACTAATCCCGAGTAGCGGCAGGGGAACAGAATAAAATCGATAACACTTTTATTCATGCCATTATCATAGGTGCAAGGGACCGTAACTGGACTAGTCTCAAATTCCTTACTAAAACCCAAATCATATTTAAAAATGAGTTCATTAAGCTGGGTAGAATCATCGCTTGTTGGGGAGGTAAGTCCACAGACTTTGCTCGATAACATTTTACACAGCTTAATATTGAAGTCCCCCACCCACACCAGCATTTTGTCCCCATTTCCCCTATTAAGTATAACTTCAAGGTCAGCATTAAGTTGATCCAAAATATGCAATATTTCGGGGTCACCGGCATTATTGTAGAAGTTAATTAAAATCAGGTGTATAGAGCCTGTGAGTTCAATAGAGACAATTTGATAAAAAGTGTTAGGTTGTTTGGTGGTTACAGTAGAGGAAATTAAATCAGTTGATACATATATACATGTACCCCCCCTTAGTTCTACCATGTCTTGATGGGACTGCTGATAAGTTAAATGTTTTGTATCCATTAATATGTGTTGGGTCCATGACCCAAGTTTCCTGCAAGCAAAAGATGTTAAAACCAGTTACAAAGTCTAGCTATTCGGGTAAGTTAATCTTGCTGTGAAGCCCCGCCACGTTCCAACTTAATACACTAATCATATTAGAGACCGAAATTGTACAATCAAAATTACTTTCGCCCCTCCACATGAGCTGTGCCGCCGGTCGTTGCAACTCGTGTACATCCCCATCTGTTGATGGACTGTTAGCAGGCGTTGAGGGGATAGGAATATCGTTCACTACATAATCGCCTGCTACTACATCCGTCTGTAGTCAGTCTACCCAAGTAAGGCTAGAGAGACAATCATATCTAGTGGATGTTGGAATGGAATAAATCAAGTGGGATGGATTATTGAGATTCAGACTCTGACTCGGCAGTTGGGGGTCTGGTTGTCATAGGGATGAACGCTGGGTCTCAAAGGGCAGCAGGTTTGGCAATAGTGATGGTGGCCTGTAAAATAACCCAAGCGGTAATACTAAAATCTGGTTTGGGAGGATCAGCTTTGAATTTATGTTTTCCAGTATCATTCTAACTAGTGCTGGGGATTTAAAAGAAAGCACCACACAATCACCATGAAACACCTTAGGGCCTCTACCAACCCACTGTACCCGTCTCACCATCTTAAAGTCATCAAAAAGTACACCCCCCATCTTGACCCTGGAATTTAGCCAGTTAAGTGACTTGTTTCTCAGGGAGTCCCACGTTTTGAAAGTGTGAGTACCTAAGATTGGGACATTAGCAAGTATAATCACATATGGGGTAGCAGCAGGGGGAAGGTCTAGTCACTCATTAGCATATAAGAGATTATTATTATGAATAGGATGGACAGAGGAAGAACCCATCAAGGAGGTACTGGGCATGAGAAGCATTCGTGACTCTACATCATTGGCTGGAGATGGGGCTGTGACGGAATATTTGAAATTTGTCGAATTGTGGGTTCAGGATTCCCCATAGCAGATTGTTGTAGCGAAGAAGTTGCATGAGTTTTAGAGGTACTACCAGTAATGTTGGCCCTGGCAGAGCCATTTGACCCACTATGGGGAATTACTCTACCTAGCCTCTCAACGCAGGATAACATAGTACATTCAATAGCTTTCAATCTGTCTGTAAGGCTACAGACCGTGGTTTTAATGAGCTCGGTCAGAGCTTGGACGGATGACACCAAAGAAGAGCAGTCCTGCGGTGCAGTAGGTATTGTTTTTTTGACGGCTCTCGGGGGTTTTGTGATCTCTACCGTCTTCAGCACTGAAGACCTCTTCTTAGCTTTAATTGTCCCACCAGATAGGGCCACTCTGGGGTCAGTAGTACAGTTCCTTAAAGTCCTTTGGCGTTTAGAGGAGGGAAGGTTGTTCGAAAGGTTAGAAATACCCAGAAGAGACGAGTCGTGTAGAGGCTCATTGCTATCTTTAGGCAAAGTACCAAGACCCTCGGACACGGATTCAATCACTTGGGCTGTATTGGAGATGGTTGTACAGGGAATTGCTGAATCAGGGACATTGTCGGAGCAGCTGGTTCCTCTACGCTTAAGATTTGCTTTTCTATCGCCCCCATTGCCCCTGTTATGTAATTCATAATAGATTGCCTTGACTTGGGTGGTGACTTTGTTAATGCAGAGCTTGGGTGTTTTCTTTTCCCCATTTCAAGATTATATTTGCACCTCTAAATGAGACCACGTTGAATCGTGACAAACTGAAGGTCATAAAAGCATGGGGGTGAACAAAAACACCTGGTAGGTCAAAAGATTACTGTACCATTAGATCGATCCTCAGTGGAGTTGAGACAGGTAGCTGGCCGGTCAAAAAAAAAAAACTTTCCCGGGTTACAAAACCAAGAGGGGGGGGGGGGCAGCCCTGCCTCTTCCTGGGGCTGATGGGTGCGGACGGGCCCGCCCTTGGCCCGATCTTCGCCCAGGCGCGTCCCGTGCTGCAGGATCCTGAGGCAGCCTTTATGCACCCCCCGGCGCAAAGAAAGTGATGCTGGCGCCTCCTGGCACGTCGCTCACTGGGGGATGTAGTCCCCGGTGTGAAAGGCAGGGTCCGGTGGCAGGAAATCAAGATGCAGGCTTTATCTATTTTGCATACATTTTTCAATATTATAATTGCATAGCCTTGTTTGGCTACATTATTTTCCCGAAATTCTATCATGCCAAGCCATGAAAGTTTTCCCCGGGTACCTTACAAAGCTGATGGGTTTGCAGCTAGTCAGACAATTAGCTGCCACCTCAACAACTCTCTTGTGTGCCACCCATCTCAAATTTTAGCATCCATTTATACTGAAGACTCCAATGATTCCCTATGGAGAGGAAGGCGCCCTCTTCTGCAGCTCTTGTGTTGCAGGTTTGGAACATAGACAATGCTCTTTCTCCAGAAGCGAACAAAGTCAAACAAATGTATTTCTTTTTGCTTCATTTTCATGTCAGATTTGCCCATGGCAGAATGGCCTTGTACTACATTTACTGCACAGAGTTCTGCAACTTTCAAAGCACAGAAAGTTTTCGGATCTCTGCTTTGTTAATAAGACTACTGTCAACCTGGGGTTCTAATATGGCAATCATGCACACATTTGTAAGCATTACCATTCAAACAATTAGTTATATTTCTGGGCCCTATATCTGTCACACACATACTGTAATGAATTAGTGAATTCATGTTAGCATACAATCAGGCCTGGCTCGTATGTAATATGTATGTATTGCCAGTTAATAAAAGCTCAGTGGGCTTAAAGAGACACTCAGTACTTCAGAAACCTTGTTTCTTCATGATGTTTTTCTTGAGGGACAGAGTGCTTGGCCATATCCTTTACGTGTTCCACAGGACTACTGTCCTCTGGTTAGCAATGCTCTTTCATTCATCAGTTTTGAGTGCACTCGTTATGGTTTGAACATTAAACCATTTCTTCAACCAACTGGACAACGCATGGAGCTCCTTCAGTCTACTAATTTTTATTCACTTCTTCAACATTAACATCAGTCTTAGTGAGATTGCACCCACTATCAGAATAGGAGTCAATCCTGCGAAAAAGGTAGAAAAAATATATCGTAGTGTATGTGAAGCTGACCATACAGCATCTTTAAATATTTCTAACAATCCTTTTCTTGCTATCTTACATGTGCAACTATTCCTGTTGGGTTAAAAGTGCAAAATATTATTTCTAATCCTTCAAGGAAAATGGTAGATATGTTTATAATAAGTTGTTATTTTATTTGTACAATGCGCAGCATTTGCTGCATAAGAATCACTTGCTGATTCTAACACCAAAGCTTACCTCTACAATATTAACACTGTACTTGTCAATTTATTAAAATTAGCATAGTTCATCACTTTAATAAATTGCATACAATGTTGCAGGCTCCCATTTTTTAATACATGGCAATGGTAGACATATGGCAAACTGACTTTTAAAGAGGTGCTCCTTGCTTCTTTTCTTGATATTTAAGGGCTGATTAGGATGGCGGTGAGACCGCCACCGACAGCCCATTGGTGGGGGTCTCACCGCCATCCAAAGCAAGTTTCCTGCCTGACACATTTGGATGGCTGGTGGTTTGTTGGTGGTTGGCAAGACCAACCGCAGCGCATCGGTGGGTTCCCTGAGCCCGCAGGTGCGGCGGAGGCGGAGTAATCCTTACAATGGTAGCGTTGCCTGCCAGGCAGCGCCTTAGGCATTATGATGTTCCTTTTCACTGGCCCTTTCATGGTGGTGAGCCCGCCATGAAAAGGCAGCGGAAAGGGACATTTAGTGCCAGTAGTGGGACCCCCTTCCCCCCTGGCACTCCGATATGGGCACTGGGGGGCACCATATCCCTGCACCATGTGGCAGGCACCGCATGTCAGGTGTCCCTATTTCGGATTGTGGCGGGTGCTGCAGCCAGCAGCACCCGCCACAATGCAAAGTATAGGCATTGCAACCGCCATGGTGGTGGTCTCATCATAATGCCTATGTCGGGACTGCTGACATCCTGTCTGGCGGTCCCGTTTCCGATAGGGTGGAGGGTAGACAAAAGTCCACCCGTCATCCTAATCAGCCCCTAAGTTATAATACAGTGGATGCCTACACCCGAATTCACAGCAATCCGCTTACTGTTCTCTCTCTTCTTTTTTCTCTTACCATATCTCGTTTATATTCTCTCTTCCCCAGGTGATCCATGTTAATGAAAATAGATAATTGCCTAAGGAGAAGATGTTTTTAGCCACTTTTAATGTAAGTGTGTATTATACAGTGCACTCTCATACTTAAACTGACACAGTCTGCACATATTTTTCCACTTATTTTAGCTCGTCTTACCATTCGTCTCCCCCAGTTAATGCACACCAGACCAGACATACTATAGGTTGACCTTGTTATTTTATTAATCTAACCTATATCTCTCTTTTTATCAAATGGTTACTTCCATTGCCACATTCTGTACTTGGCCACCTCATGGTTAACTTTTAATATATGGTCTATCCCATATCTCCACAAGAAACACAACTTATGCCACTCATTATTCCAGTCATAGTACCTCCCACATCTATCCAATTGTTCATTACTACAGTGGGCATACCATACTCTTGGCATCACGTCTGTCCCCTATCTCCTCAGTTGGGCTACCTGTTGCTGCACACTACATGAATAGTGGTCTTTGACTGCTCACCATTACCATATTAGGTGAAGCGTGGTACCAAACAGGACACACTGATATGAGCTCATTGCACTCCAATAACCTTGATCATTTCTATAGGTTCACCCCACTCTGTTTTTCTCACTCCCTTAGATGCTACCACACCGATGTCCTGGACTGGTTTTAACTATAGGGGAAGAGATGTGCCCCAACTGCCACTTGTAGGGGAAGGGATGTGCCCGAACTGCCTGACTAACAGACTTTGGAACTGGGGAACCAGGTTTGAGTCCCAGTGTCACCTCAACATTTTGTGATTCTGGGCAAATCATGTAATCTCCCCATGCCTACACCCCCCCCCCCAAATAGAAATCTGACCTTGTGTTATAAAATCTGGTGCTCATAAAAAGCATTCTGAGGCTTTAATTATGTCAAATTGCAAAATGAAATAAAGTAAATACAATAGTCCGCTCACTTCAAGCGCTTGTGACAGGACACTTGCCAAATCAACAGACAACTTACATACAAAAAATGTTTTACTACCAAATATTAATGAGAATATCCTGAATACTACATCATCACTGTTTTAAGCAAATATAAATACTCAGCTCATCACTTTACTTATCACATAAAATCATGTATCTCTTCCTTAGCTGACTATTCTTCAGCACGAATTGGCACGTATTGTATACTTTCCCAGTATCATTGGGTAGCTATGCTTTTTGTCTACATGTCACATTTGTTATCCTGCACTTTAATACCAGTAACAACTGAGTGATATGATTTACTGATCGGTTTAGCTAAAACCTAAAGTTAACCAAAGTGAATCCTCTGGCACAATAACTGAGGCATCACTCTGTGTTTCAGGGAACCATTTTTAACAAATTACTATTATAGACCTATGGTTCCTGTGGTGCTTCTACTGCCTGTGTGGCAGCTCCAACATATTGTCTTTGATCATTTCATTCATCCCTATTCTATATCATATCTCCACAGCCTTTAAAAAGTATTTTGTGATGAAACACATCAGCTGTAGAAAGTGTTGTTCGTATGGATTAAAAAAATTATTGAAAACGACCTATTTTACTCCTTTGTTTTATATGTAATTGAATGTACTTGATGTACATATGTGTTCTTTTGACCACATTAACATTACACAGGATAATTGAACACCTGTTCCAATTAAATAAACACAACTAATTGTGCTGCTGTTTGATATTATCTGTCAATTAATATAATTCATACGGTCTGTGTATTCTCAACATAAGGCATGCTCTGAATAAACCTTGCTTTTGTTATGAGTGATGGTCTTCGGAAATACTAGAATATCATCCCAAAAGTATCATAATAGGGACAATATTGTTGAAAGGAATATCACAAGTATGAATATAATTTTTTTGTGTTTGTATTATTGTTGTTAAAAATATTGTTACAAATATTTTGGTAAGCAATATTGTTTATTTTGCTATTTATGTAATATTGTTAGTGTTTATGGCTTAAACTTTTAAAATTTCTTTACTTTTTTATGGAAATTTAGATTATTTTTTAGCAGCAGGATGTTGAGTTTTAATTGAAAAAGTATAGGAAGATGTGTAAAGTATTTATTTTGTAGTTTGCAATTTTTAAATAAAATAATTGTATATACATTTAATAATACATTCTATATACTTGAATTTTTAGATTGCTTTTATTTCGTGTGAAATTTTATTTTAGTATTTATGTTAATGTATTCATTATTGCGATGATATTCTAATTGTTAATGTTGTATCTATACTTCGCAATGTTTTGGGGTATTTAAATATTATATATATATATATATATTCACTGAAAAAACCATAGGTTTCATGGATGTTATAGTTAGTTGGACATTTCACTCATACAAAACCAGTGAAATTCGGCCGTTATAGTTAGTTCAGCTAACTATAACTCGCGCCCCCGCAATGCACTGCTGATAACGTCACATATTACATAATTCATGACATGGTCAGTGACATCACTGATGACATCACTGATGACATCTCAAATGACATCACTGATGACATCCTCCAGTGACTGTGTGTTTCTGTAAAGTTTAAATACGTTTTATAAATATATATGCGAAGGTGTTTTGAAGAATGAGTGGGTGTATAAGTGTGTGAATGGATGATTTAGTAGGTGCGTGACTGTCTATATAAGTGAGTGATTAAACGTGTCTTACTGAATGCATGGGTTAGTGACTAAACTGTGTAAATGTCTGTATCAGTCTGTCAGTTGGTGTATAAGCGGTTGCATGGGTTGGTGAGTAGCAAAATGAGTGTCTATATGGGTTATTGATTGGTTGTCTGAGTATCTGTATGGGTGCCTGAGTGTCCGTGTTGGTGGGTGGGGGGTGGGTGGGTGACTCTGTGCATAGATGTGTGACTGGGTGATTCACTGGGTGTATGGGTTCAAGAGTGCATCTGTGAAGGGCTGTATGGGTGGGTGAGTGTGTGTGTTGGTGAGTGAATGGATGTCTCAGTGTTACATGTGTGAGTAACTATATATGTGAAAGGCAGTATATGTGAGTGTTGGAGTATATAAATAACTATATGCGAGAGTGAGTGATTGTGAGAGTGGCTGTACGGATGAGTGTGTGCTTGTATCAGTGATTGTATAAGAGTGTAAGTATGTGTTAGTATCTGTATGAATAAGTGAGGTGGTGTGTGTATAACTGTATAGGTGAGAAAATGGGAATGTGATTGATTCTTTGCATGACTGACTAGGTGTCTGAGTAAATCTATGGATGAGTGGCGGTGTGCGAGTATCTATATAGGTGTGAGTGCATATGATAGTGCTGTACTGATGAGTGACCGAAAGTATGAGTGACTGTGTGGGTGAATGAGTGGATGTGTGTGTAGACCTAGGAATCAGTGAGTGGGTATGTAGTAACTGGTATTGGTGTGTCTATGGTTTCGAAAATGGTAGTCTGTATTTTAGAGTGGGTGTATCAAGAGTTATATTAGGGTGTGAGGAGGTGCATCAGATTATCAGGTGGATGATGTCATCAGTGATGTCATCAGTGATATCATTTGAGATGTCATCAGTGATGTCACTGACCATGTCATGAATGATGTAATATGTGATGTCATCAGCAGTGCATTGCGGGAGCGAGTTATAGTTAGCTGAGCTAACTATAACAGCCAATTCTCGCTGCTTTTGTACGAGTGAAATGTCCAACTAACTATAACGTCCATGAAACCTATGTTTTTTTCAGTGAATTTCAAAGGTTTTTTAAATGCTAATTTCTAACTATAACGTGCCTGAAACCTATGGTTTTTTCAGTGAATTTTAAAGTTTTTTTAAATGCTAATTTCTAACTATAACGTCCCTGAAACCTATGGTTTTTACAGTGAAATTCTAAGGTTTTTTAAATGCTAATTTCTAACTATGCCTACAGATGTAGGACATGTGCAGAAAGAGGAAGAAATGCGCAGAAAGAAGCAAGAGAAATGCAGAGAGGCAACAGAAGTCCAGAAAGACAAAGAAAGGTGCAGAAAGAAGCAAGAGATATGCAGAATGAACCAACAGAGGTGCAGAAAGAGGCCTTGTTGCAAAGTCATCCTGTGCCGCCAATTTTTTGCTGATGGGTACTGGTGGTAACTGACTCTGCCTAACCAGGCCTAGAGCCAGTGCTATGCTAAAAGACACTTAGAATACAGTGAAAACACCTACATACACTAGGGTACACTATGGGTTGGGGTACCCCTGTGATTGGCATGACCTCCCCTGTAAGGCCCTAGTGCATAATAGGGCAGGAGGATTAAAAATACCTCTAAGTCAGAGATGCAGAAACATGCTTCTTTAACTAGTAGTCGCGTTTGCAGAGTGGTAGAGAAAGGGTGCTCGGCCTCCGACCAGCGCTCAGGAATTCCGCTGCGTAGGACTTACAGGAGGTACCAGGAGGGCTTCTTGGCACCCAAAGTCCCTCAGGAGTAAAGTGGACTTCATCCCCCATCTCGTACTCTGCCAGGAGGCGTGTTTGGAGAGTGGTGGACAAAGGGGGCATGGCCTCCGAAGGCGTCTTAGCAATCCTACTGTGTGGGACTTACTGGAGGTAACAAGAGGCGTAGTTGGCCCCCAAGGACATCCTTGGGGGCCAACTACCCCTCCCATTACCTCCAATAAGTACCACACAGCAGGATTGCTAAGTTCTCATAACAGGCCACGCCCCCTTTGCCCACTACTCTGCAAATGCACTCCCTGGCGCACTCTTCGATGGGGATTGAAGTCCCCTTCACTGCTGGGAGTCCTTAGGGGTCAACTAGCCTATCGCTTACCTCCAGTAAGCACCTCACAGTGGGATTGCTGACAGCTGGACATAGGCCACGCCCCCTTTCTCCACCACTCTGCAAACGCACCTCCTGGCGCACTCTTGGTTGGGGGATGAAGTTCCCTCTCCTCATGAGGGTCCCTGGGGGCCAACTAGCCCACCAGGTACCTCCAGTAAGCCCCACACAGCTGGATTGCTGAAAGTGGTGTGAGGCCACGCCCCCTTTTTACACCACTCTGCAAGCACGGCTCCTGGCGCACTGCTGCTCGGAGGATGAAGTCCACTTGTGTCCTGAGGTCCTCAGGACACAAGAGGTCCTCATTGCCCCACCAGCAGTGCACCAAGAGGTGCGTTTGCAGAGTGGTATAAAAAGGGACGTGGCCTCGGACCACCTCTCTGCAATCCAGCTGTGTGGCGCTTACTGGAGGTACCTGGTGGACTAGTTGGCCATCAGGGACCCTCAGTATTCAAGGGGAGTTAATTCCCTAACTTAGAACGTGCCAGGGGGCGTGTTTGCAGAGTGCTCCAGGAAGGGGGCGGGGCCTCCGGCGAGTTGCCCGTTTCTTTTTTAAATATTTCTTATTTTATGGGAGGGGGGCTGCATGGCCCCCCTTCCCTGGGCCACTTTTGGCCCCGGGGACCCCATCCCCCGGGATCTGGCAGCCTTTTTTTTTTTTTTTTTAAATTTTGGGGAGGGGGCAGCGTGGCCCCCCTCCAGAGGCCAATTATGGCCCTGGGGACCCCATCCCCCGGGGCCAGCCTTTCAGTTTTTAATTTTTTTTCCTTTTTTTAATTACAGGGGAGGGGGGCCACGTGGCCCCCCTCCTGGGCTTCTTCTGGCCCCGGGGACCCCATCCTCCGGGGCCTGGCCTCACCGTTGGGGACCGTGGGGGGAGCCCCAATGCCCCCACGGTCCCAACCGGCTCCCCGCCTCCTGCGGGAGCCGGCATTGCTTTTGCACAATGGGAGCTGCTGACATGCAGCTCCCCTTGTGCAAAAGCAATCTGCTTTGGTTTTAGGAAGCGAGAGCAGGTTTCCTGCTCTCGCATCCAAAAACCAAAGCAGGAGTTTGCTATGACAGTGCGGGAGCCGCACGGCACCCGCCCTGCCAAGGCAAACAGCAATGTCCCAGTGGTGGGCACCATGGGACATTGCAGGAGCCGGCCCTGGGGGGTGGCAGTCCCCAGGGCCATCAAGGGCTCCTGGAGGGGGGCTGCACGGCCCCCTCCCATCATTTGTAAAGCCCCGGGGAGGTGCTGGTCCCCGGGGCAGGGGATCCGTAACAGACCCCGAATATAAATAAACAGTGCCCCTGGGAGGTGGTGGTGCCCAGGGCAGTGTGGGGGGGCTTGAGCCCCCCCACACACATTATTTATTTCAGCCCCGGGGAGGTGGCTGTCCCCAGGGCTTGGGGGGCCCGTGAGGCCCCCCCACCGTATTTTAATAAAGCCCCAGGGATGTGGTGGTCCCCGGGGCTTGGGGGGCCTGCAAGGCCCCCCACCCTATTATAATAAAGCCCCAGGGATATGGCAGTCCCCGGGGCTGTGGGGGGGCCGCGTACCCCCATGCATAAATTATAAAGCCCCGAGGAGGTGGCGGTGCCCGGGGCTGCGGTGGCCCCTGCGGGCCCCCACTACATAAAGCACTATTGCCCCCGGGACCTGGCCCAGCCGGGGGCTTAAGAATAACGAAGCGCGGGAGCCCGAGCTTCATTTTTTTTTTTCCAACAGGATTCGTGCACCCAGCGCGAATTTGGCCGATTTAAAAAAAAATGTTTTTTTGGGCCTGGGGATCCTTGTGGGACCCCCTGAGCAGGCCTAGGGGGGCAGGGTGTTTCTACCCTGCCCCCTTTTCTTATTTTTCAACCTTTTTTCCACTGTTTTCTTCTGACTCGGTTACCGAGTCACAAGATGGCTGCCAACACTTCCTGGTTTGGAGTGTTGGCAGCCAATCAGAAGTCAGCTCATGCTCGGGAGGAGTCACGACTCCTCCTCGGTGCTCAGATATCGATAGTTTTCTTTTTTAATTTCTCAGGAACTACTGAACGGATTTACACCATTTAAAGAAAAGGTCTCTTTCTGAACCAAGAGCTACCTTTGTGCCAAATTTGGTGTAATTCCGTTCAGCAGTTCGGGCTGTAGCCTGTTCCAAAATTTCCTATGGAAATTAAAAGGGATAAAACGCGTTTTGGGACCCCCTTTTTTCTCAGCTCCTGCTTAACAAATCACCCCGAAACTTTCAAGACAGGAGCTGACCGGTGCGGGCTATTAGTTTTGAAAATTTCGCAAAGATTTGTCAAACAGCGCCAAAGATATTGGCAAAAGAAAAAAAGCTTTTCAATGGGAACTAGGTCCTAACTATAACTTCCTACTGGCGACCGCCAGTAGGTAATATATATATAGATATATATATTCACTGAATAAAACCACTGGTTTCATGGCCGTTATAGTTTGTTGGACATTTCACTCGTACAAAACCAGAGAAATTTGTCCGTTATAGTTAGTTGAGCTAACTATAACTCATGCCCCCGCAATGCACTGCTGATGACATCACATATTACATCACTCATGACATGGTCAGTGACATCACTGATGACCTCACTGATGACATCTCAAATGACATCACTGATGACATCATCCAGTGACTGTGTGTTTCTGTAAAGTTTAAATATGTTTTATATATATATATAGGCCAAGGTGTATTGAAGAATGAGTGGATGTATGACTGTCTGAATGGATGATTTAGTAGGTGCGTGACTGACTGTATAAGTGAGTGATTAAACGTGTCTTACTGAATGCATGGGTTAGTGACTAAACTGTGTGAATGTCTGTATCAGTCTGTCTGTTGGTGTGTAAGCGGCTGCATGGGTTGGTGAGTAGCTACATGAGTATCTATATGGGTTATTGATTGGTTGTCTGAGTATCTGTATGGGTGCCTGAGTGTCTGTGTAGGTGGGAGGGGGGTGCGTGACTCTGTGCATAGATGTGTGAGTGGGTGATTCACTGGGTGTATGGGTTCAAGAGTGCATCTGTGAAGGGCTGTATGGGTGGGTTAATGTGTGTATGGTTGTATTGGTGAGTGAATGGATGTCTCAGTGGTACATGTGTGAGTAACTACACATGTGAAAGGCTGTATATGTGAGTGTTGGAGTATATAAGTGACTATATGTGAGAGTTAGTGATTGTGAGAGTGGCTGTATGCACGAGTGTGTCCTTGTGTCAGTGTTTATAAGAGAGTAAGTATGTGTTAGTCTCTGTATAAATAAGTGAGGTGGTGTGTGTATAACTCTATAGGTGAGTAAATTGGAGTGTAATTGATTCTTTGCATGACTGACTAGGTGTGTGAGTAAGTCTATGAGTGAGTGGCGGTGTGTGAGTGTCTTTATAGTTGTATGACTGCATATGCTAGTTGATGTGGTGATGAGTGACTGCATGTATGAGTGACTGTATGGGTGAGTGAGTAGATGTATGTGTAGATCTAGGAATTACTGAGTGAGTATGTACTAACTGGTATTGGTGTGTTTATGGTTTTGAGATTAGTAGTCTGTATTTTAGAGTGGGTGTATCAATGTTTTATTAGGGTGTGAGGAGGTGCATCAGATGATCACGTGGATGATGTCATCAGTGATGTCATCAGTGATGTCATTTGAGATGTCATAAGTGATGTCATCAGTGATGTCACTGACCATGTCATGAGTGATGTAATATGTGACGTCATCAGCAGTGCATTGCGGGGGCGCGAGTTGTAGTTAGCTCAACTAACTATAACGGCCGAATTTCTCTGGTATTGTACGGTGAAATGTCCAACTAACTATAACGTCCCTGAAACCTGTGGTTTTTTTCAGTTAATTTCCATGGTTTTTTAAATGCTAATTTCTAACTATAACGTCCCTGAAACCTATGGTTTTTTTAGTGAATTTCAAAGGTTTTTTAATTACTAATTTCTAACTATAACGTCCCTGAAACCTAAGGTTTTTCAGTGAATTTCTAAGGTTTTTTGAATGCTAATTTCTAACTATGCCTACAGAGGTATGACATGTGCAGAAAGAGGAAGAAAGGCACAGAAATAAGCAAGAGATATGCAGAAAAAGGCAACAGAAGTCCAGAAAGACGAAGAAAAGTGCAGAAAGAAGCAAGAGATATACAGAAAGAACCAACAGAGGTGCAGAAAGAGGCCTTGTTGCAAAGTCATCCTGTGCCTCCAACTTTTTGCTGACGGGTACTGGTGGTAACTGACTCTGCCTAACCAGGCCTAGAGCCAGTGTTATGCTAAAAGACACATAGAATACAGTGAAAACACCTACATACAGGAAGGAACACTATGCATTGGGGTACCCCTGTTGTTATATCCCGTATAGAGACCCTAATGTAGGCCCGTTCATACATGCCCTAAAATAGACGTATTCATATTTACCCTAATATGGTCTTATTCGTACTTGCCCTATTATGGTCATAGCCGCATATGCCCTATTACGGTAATAACCATACATGCCCTATCATAGTCATGATTCCTTATATAGGCATGCTCTTTCACCTACATTGGTACCATCCAGTACACAACGTGCTCTGAGGGCTGAACGTTATCTGCCTTGTGGTTTTTCAGGCACCAGGGTTTTCCCAAACACACTGTACTCATAAATTATGCATGACCCTCTAAGAATATTCCACCTGCATAATATGTATGTACAGAGTTCACCCCTGACGTCTTCCTAAAGCCTAATGGAGGACCAATACAAACCTTGCACGAAGATCAGTGTCTTCAGGGTATAAATACACCACATCTTGCCCTGGTAAGATAGAGGGAACCGAGACTTCCATGCTGACACACTGACCAGAGACGCTGAGGCTCCTGCATGCAGTCGCTCAAGCTGACAGTGGTGTGACACAACCCGGACGGGGTGTCCAACTCGAGACCAGGACGGGGTCCCACACTCTCTCTATTCAGGTATGGGGGTTCGACTAAATCCTAGGAGGATTCTTGGCTCTTAGCTTCTAAGACCTAAACACATATGCTAGGTACACACAGGTACATCTAGGTAGGCATCGTAGGAGTACGCGCACTTGCGTAATGCTTTTATATTCATGTATGTACTCATGATTATCGCAATTCGGTAGAACTGTTCTATCCCTTTGCTTTTATCGTACTGCTGATACTATATCTCTGCTATTGTCTGCTGGTTTCTACAGCACATATATTTTACACTAGAATAACAACTGTTCAATAAATACTTATTGAAACGCCCGACTGTTTATTCTGTGTAACTCTCTGAGACAAACCGAATGAGTAAGCATGAATGACTGAGCGAAAGGTAGTACATTGTTTCCACGATTCTGAGGGAATCAGGGTTGTCATGTTCTAAGGTTGCCAGAAACTAATCTCTCCCCGATAAGAGGAGACACTAGTGGCACTGCGAGCTAGCTAATGCAAACCAGGCTAACATATACGGTGGGGGTGCTCGGAGCCAGTCTGCCACGAAGCCCGCAGTATATGTTATCCAAATGCGCAGGTCCTGCAGGGGTACTATAGGAACTACACGACATGGCGCCGCCAATGTTGGTTGGGTACTTATTTAACAGTAGAATCTGAGTAGTTCAGTCGTGCTATTCTCAGAGAACCTACTCACAAAACCCCAGAGACGTCTGGAGTGGGTGGGCACAAAATCTGCCGCAGCTGAGTAGTAATAGAATACTATTTATTGGCTGTAGGTTATTCAAGCTTGAAGGAGATTTAGTTCCTACAATTGTGCATAACACCTTAACTTAGTTCCCTGGGAACACTTCTTTCTCTAAATATGCCTGATTCAGGGGAGGAGAGAGCTGAAACAGCCCTCTTCGGAACAAAAGACTCTGAAGATGCAATACAAATTTCACCAAATTTCAGAAGGGTAATCACCATAAAACTTCTAAAACATGGCTTAAGAGCCAGGGGTTGTACAGTAATTTTCGTGATTGAGGCACACAAATCTAATAAAACAGAGGGGTTCTATTCGTGTGTTACATTCCAGCCAGTGAATGCAATTACAAACGTGTTTCACTACTACCTAGAAGGTGAAACACCAGCAGACTATACTCCCTTTGAGGAAGTAGAGGTCCCGCTCACTTACCAGGAGTATAATTACTGGTTTAAAGGCGCCCTACCACATGTACGAGGAAGAGCAAGATTAGGCCCGCTCGGAGGAGCAGGAGCCACCTGGCCCATATTAGCAGCATACACACCACATCCTGACATTGATACAATGCCACAGCCAGACTTACTCGTTCAACACAGAGATTTAATTAAAATCTACAGAAACCTCACACAATTTGTGATGAGGACTTTAACAGTTCAACCTGCACCAGCTGCAGCACAAGATACTCCAGTCCAGAGTACAGTTAATAAAATTACTCCACAAACATTACACACGGTAATGGGCAAAACGCCAGCAAAACGCGAACAAATCCCATTCTGGATAGCTCAGAAAATAACTCAGCTTGAAGCAGTATTCCCAAATACTACAACCAGTGATAAACACAGAATTCTAACAATCTGTTTGCCCATGGGGATCACACCACAACTAGAGGATTGCACCTCTTGGGGTTCAGTCTTTGCTGCCATATATACCAAAACACATGGTATCCCATCAATAGCAGTAGTACTTGACGTATTGAGACAGATATAAAATGAGTACGGAGCAGAACCTGCCCTTAACTTGGGGATAAAATTGCTAAACAACTTTGAACAGGTCTCAGCCATAATACTAGCTAACATTAAGGGGGAAGCAGGTTCAGTGGCGATCCGCCAACGCCTAAGGGAGTTCGGTCCAGAGGATCAACAACACGAACTACCCAAAATAATTCAAACTTGATATGCAGAACTAGGCACAGACAGTCTGGGTGGGAAAGCATTAAAAACCACAATTGGTGGGCAGTCCTGAAAAGGACACTACAAAGCAGACACCTACTTCTTCTAAAAAAGAAGTGGGATAATAAAAAACAGCAAAAGTCTAAAAACACCAGATCTCAGTCCAGAGGTAGGTCTCCTCAACAGGAGCCCTCTGAAAAGAGGTACAACCTCAGGAATAGGGATAATATTAAAAAACCTGATAGGTATCAGGATACTGATACTCGTTCCTCTCGTTCCTTTCAGGGTTCATCACGAAACTCCGAGAGGGAAGGACGGTCAAAGGAGCGTACAAAGTCCAGAGACACGCAACACACTGCGGACTACGCACCTAAAAAAGAGGATAAGAAAAAATCAAAACCTCAATTCAAAAAGAAGAAGGTAGCAGGTCTCAAGATCAGACATGCCCAGAATTCTGAGGACACAGCTTCTGAACGGGGAATGGGCTCTGACGATGCTAGACAGCACGGCAGAAGTAACGATAGGTCGCCAGAACCTGAAGGAATTTCTGGTGACAGCGGAGTTGAGTGAGTATATCACGGTGGAAACACCTGATACTCGGGTAAGTGTCCCACATAAGTTACACAGGATAACACTCCGGATGGAGGGGGACAAGCCCAGAAAAGTTAAAGGTCTATTTTGGGAGAATTTGTCATCAGGGTATGACATCCTATTAGCAGAACAAAACTGGCCGCCAGCATTCGTCATGGAGTGCCCTAGGGGAGAAAATGTAATTTTTCCAGCCTTTTCCGACCTCGTTCCCATTCACCTAAAACATGCATATGCGCAGGAGTGGGCGGTTGCCCTAGCTCCGGCATTGTATAAAAATCATGCTGGTTGGCATGAGGATTCAACCCACCACCTCATCCCGTTAAAAGATTCCCCAAATGCTCAAAGGTAAAGCAGGAAGCTAAAAGACAGGTCAGGGAGATTCTAGATCAACTAGAATACCAGGGGGTGATAGAAAATTGCACTTCACCTATGAACAATCCTTTGTTCCCCGTAGCCAAACCTGACAATACATATCGTCTAGTTTTAGATTACAGACATTTAAATACTTGCACTAAGACATTTGCAGTTCAAAATGCACACAGTGCTGCATTAATGAATAACATTGTGCGACAAAAATACAAAACAACACTTGATATCTCAAATGGATTTTTCTGACAAAATATAGCGCCTGAAAGCAGGTATCTAACCACATTCAGTGCGTTAGGGTCCCAACGGCAATTTTGTCGACTCCCCCAAGGGTATAAGAACTCACCGGGGTTGTTTTCAGCAAGGGTAACAGAGTTACTCCAAAATTTGGATGAGGAAGCATTGTCCTATGTGGATGATATTTATCTGACGGACGATGACTTACCGAGGCACTTGACCAGGGTGAGCACCATTATTATGGGATTCGCCTCTGAGGGCTATAAATTTAATTTAAAAAAATCAAAGATTGCCCACCTCAGTGTCCTGTTTTTAGGATACGAGCTGTCAAGTGAGGGTAAAAGCCTAGCAGCTAACTTTTTAGAAAAGTGCGCGCTGCTCCAACCTCCAAAATCATTAAAGAAATTACAATCAATTCTGGGATTCCTAAATTTTGGTCGAACATACATTTTGGATTACGCAGAAAGAGTAAAACCTTTCTACGACTTAATAAAACCTGATTTTTCAGTCAGACAATGGACACAGGAACACACAAATATCCTGCGCTCCCTACAGGAAGATATGATAGCTTCTAAACATTTACAAACACGCGTAAACGCACATAATTTGGTGATCCGAGTAATAGCGGGTCAATACAGGTACACTTATTTAACTTTTAATGAAGGTGAAACAGTACCAATTGCATACAAATCACACCTCTACACAAACACAGAGATGCGTTTCACTTCAACGGAAAAAATCCTGACAGCAGTTCAGACCGCTGTAGCAAGAGAAAGAGCTCTGGCTCAGGGAAAACGCATAATTGTCGTGACCCCAGTACCAGCTTTAGAAGCTGTTACAAAAGCTAGCATTCCAAATGCTAAAGCCTTACATCCAAGATGGATACAATGGGCTAATTCTCTTACTGCAACGGATGTTGAATACAGATTTGATCCAAGTTTAAAAACTGCAATACGAACAAGAATATCCTCTACCAAATGAAATTTTGCCTCTTGATCAGTATGAATATATTATTTACACTGACGGTTCTGCTCAACCAGCCACAGGAAGCAAGCAAGCTTACAGCGCGGCGTGTGCAATCGTTAAAGGTCGAATGCATGATGGCAAGTTCCATCCGAGTTGCACTAAAACGCAATCTCTAGGAGACTGCACGGCTCAGTTGGCAGAACTCAAAGCACTGATACTGGCACTTATAAATGCAGATCACGAATTCCCCACACTGATTGTGTGTGATTCATTTTACTGTGTGCAGTCATACAATGAATATCTACATAATTGGGAACAAAATGGGTTCAAAGATGCAAAAGGTGGCACAATTAAGCATAAAATGCTATGGGAACAGGTAGTGGAGTTGAGAAACAAACTACCAAGGGCTCACATGATACATACACTGAGTCATCAGCGTGATGGCGTTCACGTTGAAGGGAATTCATTGGCTGATGAAGCCGCAAAGGGGGCAGTTTGCGCAGCCGCCGTAGCTGCAGTTACTCGTTCAAAAAAGAGGATAGACGGCGAGATAATGGTAGCTGTCAATGCTTCGCGCAAAGGCAGCACAGCAGTACCAAAGAAATTTCCACTCAAGTACTCCTACAAGTTAGATGCACAAAACATTCCATATGCTCAGATTCCTGGAGTGGGGGATAGAGTAATACCAAATATGGATCGTAGGTTAGGTTTAATTGTGGCAGCGCACGAAGGGAAAGGTTCTGTACATAACGGACTTAGGGAGACTGTGGCTTTATTGAAAGAACGCTACTGGTGGCCCGTGATGAGAAGGTTGATTAGAGACTATGTCTGGAACTGCCACATCTGCAAGCAGATGAACGGGTCCACCACAACACGTCCAGTACAGGTACCATTGTTAGACAGCATTAGGTTGTCGGTTCGTGCGCGTCCAGCTCAAGTTTCCTCAAGGTCTGGCCTCAGCGCTCGGCTGACGCTCGAACTGTTATAAAAGATTTGCGAGTCTTTATCGGCACATACGCAGTTGGCACGTTACATTCTGACCGTGGTCCGGCGTTTAGCTCTCGGGCTTACAAAGAGGCCATGGAAGGAATGGGCGTAGCATTACGGTACTCCTCTCCGTACCATCCCGAGGGAAATTCTGTTGTGGAGAGGAAAAACCGAGACTTAAAGCAATCTTTAACAGCTAGGGTATTAGGCAAGGGCGGGAGATGGGTTGATCACCTTTATGGGGTACAGCGCGCGCTTAACAACCAGCCAAGAAACTCTCTAGCAGGTGTCACTCCTTAAGAGGTCCTATTTGGGACGAGAATGTGGGTACCTGATCTTGATTTTGAAGGCGCAGTGGCGGATGAAAAACCATTTGATATCCATGATCGTTTGGCTGTTTTACAGGATCTAAATGAATCCAGGACACAACAAAGTAACGTGCTCCAGAAACAGGCCACCACTGAGGAAGTCAAGGCAGTAACGGCAAGACCTATCTGGATCCCAAAGATCGGGGATCTGGTCAGAGAAAAGATTGCTGACAAGAAAGAATTTGGGCCATCCTACAGAACACCTGTACCGGTCCTTGCAATCCATGGCACAAGAACAGTACTGTTGCCGCCTCTTGCCGGAAAAAAGGAGAAAAGATTTGTCTCAATTGACTTAATCAAACCACACTATGTGGCCGATACTAAATAGTAGGCCTCGTGGACTCCACAGTAGCAGACGCCCTCCTCTTGCTACAATCCAAGAAGTTCAAACAGAAAGACTCATCACGTTTGAAGAGCCACCTGTACGGAATGAAGGAATAAGCAACAATGCTATGGAACTCGTTCCACTTCAACAAGGAATTCATCTCCAAAATGAAAATCAACTTAACAACCAAGTTGCAATCAGACCTAATACAGACATCTACGTCAATGTGCCTCGACAAGAGAACACAGCGATTTCAACAAATCCCGATGCAATTCCAACAATTGATCGAACTGCTTCTGGCTATTTCATGAACTTTGATACGTTTTCCCTGGATCCAAGCGAACCGGAAACAACGCCAGCCAAGAAATCACTCAAACAAAAACTCACTGACTTTTTGATCTTTTTTAGAAAAACTTACCTGGTGTCACCTTGGATTGAACTATGGTATATCACTGGGATTTTATTTTTAATTTTCTGGCTAGGATTAATTATAACTTTTAGTATGCTTATTAATGATTTTAGATTTAGATTTTAGATTTTTTTTATTTAGAATGGACGATACCTCCAACCGAGCTCTACAGCCCAAAGAGTCAATTTGATTTTAAAACCACACCAGTCTTCACATCGTGAACCAAGAGACTTGTCTTCAGTGAACATTACAGCAGTTCCTATACCGGACGGTATAGTATGGGACAAAATTGATTTTGATATATTGGGTCCAACTGAACTTTTAAAGCTAAAACATGTATTTAAAATTTCTTTAAGTGATTTCATTACCTCCAGTACATTTTCTGATGATTGGGACACTGAAACTGTAAATGCTATGATGTCTGATTTAGAAAAAACTGCTGCATTTCCAAACAATGAAATGTTAGAAGGTACTTCAGACTATGATACATTGTACTGTTACCAACAATTTGGTGATCATTTCTTACACAAATCTATAACACCTAGAAATGTATTTGAGTACCACCAGTGGGAACACTGCCCAACACCACCAAAAGGTAGTTCACAAGCGTTTGCACAGAAATTCGCATATTTCTCAGGGTACAACACATCTGACCCAACGTCATTCTATTACATAGTGGCGAAAACACCAGCTCAGAAACTTATGTTAACTAACACCAAACATATTTACTCTACACCCTTCCTGAACAAACTGTTTCAACCTAGGAAAAGACACGATAGATTCAAAATCAATCTGGGGTTCTACGGACTGGCAAGTCCAGGGAATAGAAGCACTTTTTAAAGCATGCATCATTCCGCAGCAGATGTTATTTCTGAACGAAACTGTGCAACAAACATCCTGTCTTGGATTAGCCAAATGCAAGGAAATGAACACACCGGGGTTTCCAACACCATCACAGATGGGTGGGGGGCAGAACTCAACTACACATGGGGTGAAATTAGATGACATTTTCCAGTACAACAGATCAGATCCTAATTGGACAGAATGGCTGGTTTGGCCCATTAACACAAACATCTGTCAACAGAGATTTATGAAAACAACCGAAGAGTTTAGTATCCATGGGCCAGATCCACGCTATGTACAGAGACATCACCCGGGGGTAGTGACATCATATAGTGTTGGGAAGTTGTGCCTTGATTGGTTAGAGACCTCAACATTCACAGAAGTAAAGCACCACTTGACCTTACTAACACCTGACATGGATCTTAGAGATTTTCTACTAGGACCCAGGAAACAACGTCAGAAACATTTCATATATGCAGGCCTTTATGCCTACTATAATGAGAACAGGAAA
Source organism: Calotriton arnoldi (assembly GCA_963921515.1). Taxonomy (NCBI): domain Eukaryota; kingdom Metazoa; phylum Chordata; class Amphibia; order Caudata; family Salamandridae; genus Calotriton; species Calotriton arnoldi. The sequence continues at coordinate 87,247 of CAWUFW010017491.1, read as the reverse complement.
ATACCCAACAAGAGGCCGCAGAAAGGATACAGGAAATAGACCCTATTAACTTAGAGAAGGCATTAGCTGTAGTGGATAATGGGTTAACAACTTTGACCTCCAGGATTTACTCCTTAGGCAACATTGTGTCTTCGGCGATCGACATACTAGAACAAGATCTGGCCTTGTTACAACATGGGCAATCTCAGCTACGTTCTATTATGATGTTAAGCTGGACGCTACAATCTTTGCGTGCAGGCTATGTGCCCTGGTGTTTTATAAACACCACGTCTCTGTTTTCAGAATACAATCTAACCGATAAAAAGACAGAAATGGCACAAAGGGGAGCCAAATACACAGTGCTGGGTATTGAGAAACTGGAAAGGTTACCATTCACTGTAGCCGAATCACCATCAACTGAATGGTTAATCCATGGCCAAATCACTCTGCTGGTCACTTTGTTTCAGTTTCAATATTGCCTTGAGCAAAGGCAGGCAGGCAGATATGAAAAAATGGGTAAGGGATACATCAAGGAAACTTGGGAGTTACCATATAGATACCGATGCCGGAATGGGGATCGAGAAGTGTATCTGAGTGGTACAAACTGCAAGAACGATCTCATTTGTCAAGATATTTCTCTACACGGAGCCTGCAGTGGTTCAGTGGCGAATCTATCATGTCACATGTCAGGGACCCCAGCGGCCAATAATCACGCCGGTTTTCCAGCTGCTCTCGAATGGGAGTTACTTAATGCTAAATGATCAAGGTTGTTGTGGGATGCTTCCGGGCGTAGCATATCTAGTAACTGTTAACTCCAGGGTTACTTGCTGTATGCAAGTATTGTTTCCGCCACTGAACACAGTGAGGGAGGCGCTGCTATGGCCTTCGCTGAATGTTTCTTTCATACAGTTTGATACTCTGAGCAGATTGAAAGCCATGCTTTTACAGCAACCCGTGCCCTTAACCTCCGCTCGAGAAACCTATGAACTTCAAGTTGCAAGGACCTCGACTGAGATACAGGCACTCATACGTACAAACTGCCCCATTCATTTCGCAGAAATGGTTAGTCGTATCTTCAACATGTCTGATACGAGCGGTATTGTACACCTATTTAAGACCATAGGGTCAGGACTGTTAAGCACCTTTCAGACAGTCCTCGGAGTGATCCCAAATTTTATACACTCCGTATTGGGAAGCGTATTTGGAGGATTGCCGCTCATCCTTTTCCTAATTGCTGGAATCCTGATTATAATACTGCTGCTACGCAATGGACGGCCCAATTCCAGAAGGGTTGTTGAACACACTGCTGGAACGGAAGTACTGTGAACGCATGGTACAACTTCTGGGCTTGCCTTGCCTACGAGAACTCAATGCCTCCTGGTTTCTATCATTTAGACCAGTCTGGGTAGACTGCATCTTACCTGTTCTTCGATGCCTCTTCTGCGGAGAAGAATGCTCGTTGGATTTATGTCTAACATTTCCATCGGACGCGCTCCGGACATGGATGCAATGCTGGACCCCATAAAGGCCCACGCTCTGCGTTGTCCCCAGCGGCTTCCGATTCTGATGAACGCATTCCTTGAGAATCCACAGGTGCCGTTTGCTCCTGCTGGGTTAGGCGACTCCTCCACAGGCACACAGGTTTCAACTGCTGCATCAGATGCCGCAGCTCCAACTAATGGCAGTGCTACATTCCATCTATGTGCGATTGACGTTCTATGCGAGGCGTTGGATTTGTCTACTGCTGCGGCTGACTCCGATATGAATGTGCTTTCCAGCCCGGATGCTTAATCTCGAAATTGGCTCATCGCGTCCTGGTAAAGAATTCGGCTTTTGCTTGTTTCAAAATAAACGATCTAAATTTGGAACTTTGCTTACAAATTGACACTGTCACTTGAAGAAAGCATGGCCTTCTCCCGCTTATAGTGATACAACTTTATGAAGAGACAGTGATCGACTTTTAAACGTGGCAACTGGTAATAGCTGAATTTTAACACTTTTATATTTTTTTTTTACATCTTTTTAAACAAGTTTTAAACTCATGTTTTTACCGATTTTAAAAATATATTTTAAATTGTCCAGATTTTATAGTATGGTCATTATTATCCTTTTCGGGAGAGGAGTGGGTGTTATAGCCCGTATAGAGACCCTAATGTAGGCCAGTTCATACATGCCCTAAAATAGACGTATTCATATTTACCCTAATATGGGCTTATTCGTACTTGCCCTATTATGGTCATAGCCGCATATGCCCTATTACGGTAATAACCATACATGCCCTATTATAGTCATGATTCCTTATATAGGCATGCTCTTTCACCTACATTGGTCTCATCCAGTACACAACGTGCTCTGAGGGCTGAAAGTTATCTGCCTTGTGGTTTTTCAGGCACCAGGGATTTCCCAAACACAGGCCCACACTGTACTCATAAATTATGCATGACTCTCTAAGAATATTCCACCTGCATAATATGTACGTACAGAGTTCACCCCTGACGTCTTCCTAAAGCCTAATGGAGGACCAATACAAACCTTGCACGAAGATCAGTGTCTTCAGGGTATAAATACACCACATATTGCCCCGGTAAGATAGAGGGAACCGAGACTTCCATGCTGACACACTGACCAGAGATGCTGAGGCTCCTGCATGCAGTCGCTCAAGCTGACAGTGGTGTGACACAACCCGGACGGGGTGTCCAACTCGAGACCAGGATGGGGTCCCACACTCTCTCTATTCAGGTATGGGGGTTCGACTAAATCCTAGGAGGATTCTTGGCTCTTAGCTTCTAAGACCTACACACATATGGTAGGTACACACAGGTACATCTAGGTAGGCATCGTAGGAGTAGGCGCACTTGCATAATGCTTTTATATTCATGTATGTACTCATGATTATCGCAATATGGTAGAACTGTTCTATCCCTTTGCTTTTATCGTACTGCTGATACTGTATCTCTGCTATTGTCTGCTGGTTTCTACAGCACATATATTTTACACTAGAATAACAACTGTTCAATAAATACTTATTGAAACACCCGACTGTTTATTCTGTGTAACTCTCTGAGACAAACCGAATGAGTAAGCACAAATGACTGAGCGAAAGGTAGTACATTGTTTCCACGATTCTGAGGGAATCAGGGTTGTCATGTTCTAAGGTTGCCAGAAACTAATCTCTCCCCGATAAGAGGAGACACTAGTGGCACTGCGAGCTAGCTAATGCAAACCAGGCTAACATATACAGTGGGGGTGCTCGGAGCCAGTCTGCCACCAAGCCCGCAGTATATGTTATCCAAACGCGCAGGTCCTGCAGGGGTACTATAGGAACTACACGACACTGTGATTGGCATGAACTCCTCTGTAAGGCCCTAGTACATAATATGGCATGGGGATTAAAACTACCTCTAAGTCAGAGGTGCAGAAAGATGCTTCTTTAAGTAGTAGTCATGTTTGCACAGTGGTAGAGAAAGGATGCTGGGCCTCCGACCAGCACTCAGGAATTCCACTGCATAGGACTTACAGGAGGTACCAGGAGGGCTTCTTGGCCTCCAAAGTCCCTCAGGAGTAAAGTGGACTTCATCCCCGAACTCGTAGTCTGCCATGAGGCGCGTTTGCAGAGTGGTGGAGAAAGGGGATGTGGCCTCCGAAGACGTCTTAGAAATCCTACTGTGTGGGACTTACTGGAGGTAACAAGAGGGGTAGTTGGCCCCCAAGGACATCCTTGGGGGCCAACTACCCCTCCTATTACCTCCAGTAAGTACCACACAGCAGGATTGCTAAGTTCTCATAACAGGCCATGCCCCCTTTGCCCACCACTCTGCAAACACGCTCCCTGGCACGATCTTGGATGGGGATTGAAGTCCCCTTCATTGCTCGGGGTCCTTTCGGGCCAACTAGCCTACCTCTTACCTCCAGTAAGCCCCACACAGTGGGATTGCTGAGAGGTGGATAGAAGCCACGCCCCCTTTCTCCACCACTCTGCAAATGCGCCATGTCATGAATGATGTAATATGTGACGTCATCAGCAGTGCATTGCGGGGGCGCGAGTTATAGTTAGCTCAACAAACTATAACGGCCGAATTTCTGAGGTTTTGTACGAGTGAAATATCCAACTAACTATAACGTCCCTGAAACCTGTGGTTTTTTCAGTGAATTTCTATGGTTTTTTAAATGCTAATTTCTAACTATAACGTCCCTGAAACCTATGGTTTTTTCAGTGAATTTCAAAGGTTTTTAAGTGCTAATTTCTAACTATAACGTCCCTGAAACCTATGGTTTTTTCAGTGAATTTCTAAGGTTTTTTATGTGCAAATTTTTAAGTATAATGTTCAAAAGTTTTTAAAAAAATTATTTTAATTGATATAAAAATTAATTTTTTATTTTATAATATTCTATAAATATATATACATTTTTTTTAAATAAAAAAAACTGGATTCGCGCACCCATCGTGTACCCATCTCGTTTGGTGCGCGAATTCAAGCCGCCATATTGGTAAAGTTGAGTAGCGTACGCGGTTCAAAAGCGACGTGTGCGCGAAGAACGCCTCCGCGTAATGTTACGTACGTAGATGCGGAAGTCACGCCGGGCTCGCAAATTCGCAGTAAAATTTTAAGTTTAAAAACTATGTATCTATAACTTTGATTTGTATATTAAAGCAAGAGATTATTAGATGTAATTATTTAAATCATATATTTATAAGTGGAATAAAGATAAATTATTCTTAAATATATTTTTTGCGAACTCGCAACGGGTGCATGCTGTGTGCGTGCTGCCTGCGCGAATCCATCTGACTTTCAAAAAAAAGAATTTCATTGGTTGAGAAGCTTTTCCTTCTAGAAGTTAGAAGACCCCACCCAATTTCATCATTCCTTGGAGACCTTTGGTGGAGAAACACCTGCTGGTTTTTTTTCTCTTCCATATCTTTTTTGGTGTTTTTTTCAGACATCATTTAAAAATGTCTTCAACATCTATACCACCTCTTGACAACCTAGAAGAGGAAGAAGAACAGGATCGACATCTTCGAAGAAAGGAAAGTGTAGTATGGACCTTTTTCACCTTCCCTCCTGGAGAGAAAAAAGTAAATGCTAGAAAGGTCACTTGCTCACTCTGTGACCAAGTTCTATCGAGGGGATCGGAAAAAAAGTACTCCTGTGGTACTTCAAGTATGCTCAAGCATTTACAAACCACTCACCCTCGTTTGCTGGCTCAGGAGCTAAGGAAAACAGAATTGGAGGAGCAAGCCCTGCATGACAATCAGCAAGCCACTACATCCTCTGTTGCTGACTCTTCTTCCCGAGGACCGGATATCAGGCCAGAATTTGCTTGTGTGGAGCACCGCTGCATTAAATGCAGAAAGACATTATGCTATGGGGAGCAGTCTGTGGATAGTGTTGTTTTTGCTATTCGCAGCCATCACTGCTAATTTTTTGGTTTTGCAATGTTTTCTGTTTAGCAAAAGTTAAGACACCAGTTGTGCCACTCTTTCCTGTTTTTTTTTCTTTTCTGAAAAAAACACCCATTTTTTTAAAAAAAGAGTTAAAAAATACAAAAAAAATACAAAAGAAGAAAAAAAGAGTTCTTTTCAAAACTACCTTTTCTGTTTAAAAAAAGAGAAATAATTGTATGATAATGTCTGGGTGATTGCATCAGTACATATCTAGAGCTTGAGTGATTGAAAGAGTGCATGGGTAGTGTGTGGGTGATTGCATAAGTGCATGGGGAATGCCTAGGTGACTGTATGAGTGCATAGGTAATGCAGGAGTAATTGCATGAGTATATCGGTAGTGCTTGGGTGATTGGAAGACTGCATGTTTAGTGCTTTGGTGATTGCATGAGTACATGGGTAGTGTCTGGATCATTGCATGAGTGCATCAGTAGTATGTACATGCTTCCATGAATGTATGGGTAATGCTTGTGTGATTGGGCGAGTCCATGGGTAATGCTTGCGTAATTGTATGAGAGCATGGATAGTGCTTGAGTGATTCCATGAGTGCATAGGTACTGCTTGGGTGATTGCATGACTACATGGGTAGTGCTTGGGTGATTGCATGAGTGCATCAGTAGTACATATGTGCTTCCATGAGTGTATGGGTAGTGATTGAATAACTACATGGTACTGGTGTGATTGGAGGAGTGCATGGGTAGTGACAGGGTGAATGCTGGACTGCATGGGTACTACCTGGGTAATTGAAGGAGTGAACGAGTTGTGTCTAGGTGATTAGAGGACTGCATGGGCAGTGCACAGGTGATTGTAGCAGTGTATGGTTACTGCCTGGGTCATTGCATGAGTACATGGGTACTGACTGGATGATTAGAGTACTGCAAGGAGAGTGCATGGTGAATGTATAAGTGCTTGGGTATTGGCGGAGTGATTGGATAAGTACATAGTACTGGCTGGGTGATTGGAGGAGTGCATGGGTAGTGACAGGGTGATTGATGGACTACATGAGTAGTACCTGGGTAATTGAAGGAGTGAACGTGTAGTGTCTAGGTGATTAGAGGACTGCATGGGTAGTGCACAGATGATTGTAGCAGTGCATGGTTACTGCCTGGGTCATTGCATGAGTACATGTGTAGTGACTGGATGATTAGAGTACTGCAAGGAGAGTGCATGGTGCATTTATAAGTACTTGGGTATTGGCGGAGTGATTGGATAAATACATGGTACTGGCTGGGTGATTGCAGGAGTGCTTGGGTACTGACTGGGTGATTGGAGGAGTGCATGGGTAGTGACAGGGTGATTTGTGGAGTGCATGGGTACTCCCTGGGTAATTGAAGGAGTGAATGAGTAGTGTGCAGGTGATTAGAGGATTGCATGGGTAGTGCACAGGTGATTGTAGCACTGCATGGTTACTGCCTGGGTCATTCCATGAGAACATGGGTACTGACTGGATGATTAGAGTACTGCAAGGAGAGTGCATGGTGAATTTATAACTGCTTGGGTATTGGCAGAGTGATTGGATAAGTGTATGGTACTAGCTGGGTGATTGGAAGAGTGCATGGGTAATGACAGGATGATTTGAATACTGCAAGGATACTGCACGGTGAATGTATAAGTGCTTGCATATTGGCGGAGTGATTGGTTTAGTACATAGTAGTGTCTGGGTGCTTGTAGCAGTGCATGGGTAGTGCTTCAGTTCGTGCATAAGTGTATGACTAGTGCCTGGGTGATACCAGGACTACATGTCTAGTGCGTACATGATTTTCTAAGTGCATGGGTATTGCTTGGTTGCTTTTACAACTGCATATGTTAGTGCCTGGGTCATTGCATGAGTACATGGGTAGTGACTGGATGATTAGAGTACTGCAAGGAGAGTGCATGGTGAATTTATAAGTGCTTGGGTATTGGCAGAGTGATTGGATAAATACATGGTACTGGCTGGGTGATTGCAGGAGTGCTTGGGTACTGACTGGGTGATTGGAGGAGTGCATGGGTAGTGACAGGGTGATTTGTGGAGTTCATGGGTACTACCTGGGCAATTGAAGGAGTGAATGAGTAGTGTGCAGGTGATTAGAGGATTGCATGGGTAGTGTACAGGTGATTGTAGCACTGCATGGTTACTGCCTGGGTCATTCCATGAGAACATGGGTAGTGACTGGATGATTAGAGTGCTGCAAGGACAGTGCATGGTGATTTTATAACTGCTTGGGTTTGGATAAGTACATGTTGCTGGATGAGTGATTGGAAGAGTGCATGGGTAGTGACATAGGGATTGCTGGAGTGCATGGGTACTACCTGGGTAATTGGAGGAGTGAATCAGTAGTGTGTAGGTGGTTAGAGGTCTGCATTGGTAGTGCTCAGGGGACTGTAGCAGTGTATGTGTTAGTGCCTGGGCCATTGCATGAGTACATGGGTACTGACTGGATGATTAGAGTACTGCAAGGAGAGTGCATGATGAATTTATAAGTGCTTGGGTTTTGGCGGAGTGATTGGATAAGTACAAGGTGCTGGCTGGGTGATTGGAGGAGTGCATGGGTAGTGACAGGGCGATAGCTGGACTGCATGAGTAGTGCTCAGGGGATTGTAGCAATGCATGAGTTATTGTATAGGTCAGTGCATGAGTGCATGTGTAGGACTGGATGATTAGAGTGCTGCAAGGAGAGTGCATGGTGAATTTATAAGTGCTCGGGTTTTGGCGGAGTGATTGGATAAGTAGATAGTGCTGCCTGGGTGGTTAGAGGACTGCATGGGCAGTGCACATTTGATTGTACCACTGCATGTGTTAGTGCCTGGGACATTGCATGAGTACATGGGTAGTGACTGGATAATTAGAGTACTGCAAGGAGACTGCATGGTGAATTTATAAGTGCTTGGGTTTTGCTGGAGTGATTGGATAAGTACATGCTGCTGGCTGGGTGATTGGAGGAGTGCATAGGTACTGACAGGGCGATGGCTGGACTGCATGGGTAGTGCACAGGGATTGTAGCAGTGCATGAGTTAGTGCCTAGGTCATTGCATGAGTGCATGGGTAGTGACAGGATGATTAGAGTGCTGCAAGGAGAGTGTATGGTGAATTTATAAGTGCTTGGGTTTTGGCGGAGTGATTGGATAAGTACATGGGTACTGACTGGATGATGAGACTACTGCAAGGAGAGTGTATGGTGAATTTATAAGTGCTTGGGTTTTGGCGGAGTGATTGGATAAGTACATGGTGCAGGCTGAGTGATTGGAGGAGTGCATAGGCAGTGACAGGGAGATGGCTGGACTGCATGGATAGTGCTCAGGGTATTTTAGCAGTGTATGTGTTAGTGCCTGGGTCATTGCATGAGTACATGGGTACTGACTGGATGATTATAGTACTGCAAGGAGAGTGCATGATGAATTTATAAGTGCTTGGGTTTTGGCGGAGTGATTGGATAAGTACATGGTGCTGGCTGGATGATTGGAGGAGTGCATGGGTAGTGACAGGGCGTTGGCTGGACTGCATGGGTAGTGCTCAGGGGATTGTAGCAGTGCATGAGTTAGTGCCTGGGTCATTGCATGAGTACATGGGTAGTGACTGGATGATTAGAGTGCTACAAGGAGAGTGCATGGTAATTTTATAAGTGCTTGGGTTTTGGCGGAGTGATTGGATAAGTACATGGGTACTGACTGGATGATGAGAGTACTGCAAGGAGAGTGCATGGTGAATTTATAAGTGCTTTTGTTTTGGTGGAGTGATTGGATAAGTACATGGTGCTGGCTGGGTGATTGGAGGAGTGCATAGGCAGTGACAGGGAAATGGCTGGACTGCATGGGTAGTGCTCAGGGGATTGTAGCAGTGCATGAGTTAGTGCCTGGGTCTTTGCATGAGTGCATGAGTAGTGCTTGGATACTAACTGGGTGCTTGCAGAAAATGGGTCAGTCAATCATTACTCATGTAGTTTTAAAATCACATATTCACTACCTTTGCACTCCTGTAATCGGTCAGGCACCTCTCAATAGTTCATTAAGCATACATACAACTGTAGAAATAGAATCTGAACACATAGATGAGTCATTAAATACTATCTAGTTAAGTAGATAAGTACAACATGCCTGCAAGGGTAATATGTGGTGGTTTACTTTTGAGCTGCATCTTGACCATTCAATCTACAAATATGCGACATCATTAAATTATACCTCTTGACAGACTTAAGAAAGAAGGCTAATTAACAACACCTTTTATGAGCATTTTTAAAACCACACTTTTATTGTACATCTTCACCTTTGTATCTAAAATTATGTGGCATCATTCAACTATACCTTTGCTCAGACTACAAAAACAAGCCTAATCAACAGCACCTTATTTTACCATTCTATCTTAAAATATATGGTATTATTTAGCTTTACCTTTTTTACAAAGTAATAAAAGAAACCTAATTATTAACACCTTATATGATCATCTTTCAAACAACACAGTTGTGCTGCATCTTTACCAAAGTATCTATAATTATGCAGTATCATTCAACTATACCTTTGTAGAGAGAACAAAAAATGAAGCCTAATAAACTACACCTTATATGAACGTCTTTAAAACTACACATGTGTACTGCATCTTCAACCAACTATCTAAAAATATGCAGCATCATTCAACTATACCTTTGTACAGACTTAAAAAACAAGCTTAATTAATAACATCAGTAATCAACTTAAAAAATACACATATTACTGTACAGACTCTTTTTTAAACAACATTTAAGTACAATAAAACAAACTCCAATATACATCTCTATATTTAATAATATATTTCAAACAATACAGTATTAGAATAATGTCAATTTTTAAAAAATAAACCTCCGAAATGTATAACTCACCTTGCTATTAAATGTGTTGAATGAAAAATCTCACAAACTCTGACAGGATTTTCTTTTACACACAATCAATGTAATGCACCAGACTCAGCAAGGTAAAACCAGTAATGGCAAGGTTTCCCTCTCTTTCTCCATACAAATACACATAAGAAACAAATAACATTGCTTCCCAGAGTTTTTCAAATTGTAAAACACATTTCCATTGGTTACAGATAATAACCCTTATTAACTGACTTCTTCACCCCTTCTGCTTAATGCCAGTTTCCATAGCAACAGGTCATGGAACATTCAACTTAACTGACAGGTCACAAGTTCACCATATTTTCAAATTGACCACAGAATGTTGCAAATGGAAACAGCAGGTGTGGTTGGCTTTGCAAAACATTACCTTATCCTTTCTACTGTACCTTTCAAACATTTTTTAATAACCAATAAGAAACGTGCTTTTTAAACAAAGTAAAATGCACCCTATTGTTGAATGTACAATGTTCTTAAACAGCCAAACAAATCTCTACTTTCTTAAAAACAGCATTTTGTCCACCATTTTAGATATCTCTCATTCTACCAACTGACTACCTCAGCTACAGACATCTTTTGATTACCTACAGACATCCCTTCAAAATGCTTTCTGTGTGGATTGTTGGGCACCGCTATGTATTCTGGTGCAAGAGGTATGCTGAACACAGAGGTATTGACAAAGTCCTAGCATTGCAAAATGTAGACATTAAATGGATTGGACAAAGAGGATTAAAGTGGCACCAATTGATGCCTTTGGTTAAAACCTTTTTGCATCTCCAAGCCCCTGACCTCATGATTGTGCACTGTGGTGGCAATGACCTAGGCACATTGACTGGGGTAGGTCTGTAATTGCTAATGAAGGACACCTTTGCAGAATTGATGTTGCTTTTCCCCCAAACTGTCTTTGTATACTCTAACATATGCCAAAGACAGAAATGGAAGTGGTCCAATCAATTTTGTCCTCAGATTGAGAAAGCTAGAAAAAATGTCAATAAAGCTGTTTCTGCTTATCTCAGAGACCATGGGATGGGCTCCATCTATAACAACAATCTACGTTTCCATATGGATGGCATCTACAGAAGTGATGGAGTACACTTCACTGACAAAAGGGAACAGAGTGTTTCTCAACAACCTGAAGCTCTGCATCTGCACTTACATGTAGCTACAACAATCTCCCAATGAAAACAAGGGCTCTTTTAGAGCCACCCAATAACTCAACTTATAACCTAGGTTTATATTAAAAAATCAAAATTATTTTAGCTTGGGGTCGCGCACCCTGCGCGACTAACGGAGCCGCGCACCCATCGTGTTCACACCAGGGGGCCTTGCTGAGAGCCGCGCACCCATTGTGTTTAGACCGGGGGCCGCGCTGAGAGCCGCGGTAGGGTCACAACTCCAAACTTTGGCGAAAAAAAACCATCTACTACCATTAATTTATATTCGCCCCGGGGACCCCATCCCCCGGGGCATGCCCAAATCCTTTTTTTTTTTTTTTTTAAAGGAGGGGGACCACGTGGCCCCCCTCCTGGGCCATGTTTGGCCCAGGGGACCCCTCCCCCGGGGCATAGCCTCACAGTTGGGGACCATGGGGGTAGCCCCATTGCCCCCACGGTCCCGCAGGCTCCCCACCTCCTGCGGGAGCCGGAATTGCTTTTCCACAAGGGGAGCTGCTGACATGCAGCTCCCCTTGTGGAAAAGCAATCCTGCTTTGCTTCGTGGCAGCGAGAGCAGGTTTCCCTGCTCTCGCTTCCATGAAGCAATGCAGGAGTATGCTATGGCAGTGCTCCCGCCCTGCCATAGCAAACAGCAGTGTCCCGGGGGTGGGCATCCCAGGACACTGCAGGAGCCGGCCCTGGGGGGTGGTGGTCCCCAGGGCCATTGAGAGCTCCTGGAGGGGGGCCGCACGTCCCCCCTCCCTACTTTTCAAAGCCCCGGGGAGGTGGTGGTCCCCGGGGCCTGGGGTCCGCAACTGACCCCCGTATTTAAATATTAAATGCCCCAGGGAGGTGGTGGTCCCGGGGCAGTGTGGGGGGGATTGCCCCCCCACGCATTTATTATTTCAGCCCCGGGGAGGTGGCGGTCCCCGGGGCCGCAGGGGCCCCCTGGGCCCCCGCACATTAATTTGCGAGTGCCCCCGGGACCTGGTCCACCCGGGGGCTTTTTGAAAATGAGAGGCCGCGCTTCCTTTTTTAAAATTTTCTCGGCAGGAGTCGCGACCCCAACGCGACTTCTGCCGTTTTCTACCCTGCCCCCTTTTCTTCATTTTACACTTTGTTTTACTGTTTTCTTGTGACTCGGTTCTACCGACTCACAAGATGGCTGCCAACAGTTCCCCGTTTGGAGTGTTGACAGCCAATGAGAATGAAGCTCGTGCTCGGAAGGGTTCGCGATTCCACCGCGTCCCTAGATATCGAAACTTTTTCTTTTTCTAATTTCTCAGGAACTACTGAACAGATTTACACCATTTAAAAAAAAGTCGCTTTCTGAACTAAGACCTACCTTTTTGCCAAATTTTGTGTAATTCCGTTCAGCAGTTCGGGCTGTAGCTTTGGCTAAAGTTTCCTATGGAAAATAACATGGGGAAAACGCGTTTTGGGACCCACCTATTTTCTCGGCCCCCGCTTGACAAATCACCCCGAAACTATCAAGACAGGAGCTGACCGGAGCGCCCCACTAGTTTTGAAAATTTCGCGAAGATTCGTCAAACGACGCCAAAGTTAATGGGGAAAAAAAACGCTTTTCCTATGGAAACTAGGTCCTAACTATAACTACCTACTGGCGACCGCCAGTAGGTACTATATATATAACCACCAAAGAAAGGGTGATCAAGACCAATCTGGTCGAAACACGTTGGTGAACTGATGATGGGGATGGCTGTTACACTAATGGATTAAACCAGAGTTCTTCAATCTGGGGGATGCCCCCCTGGGGGGTGCAACACCCTCTCAGGGGGGCACTCACTCCACCCTAAACTCTTTACCTTTGTTTTCCACTGTCCTTATGGAGCAGCAGCCAATCAGCGGGGGTTCGGCAGTAAACGGAGGGCTGTAGGGGGAGGGAGGGGAAATCGATGGGGCACGACGTTCCCATGCTTTTGTATATTTTCAAGAGCTAACCGTCCCAAGACGGCGTTAATTCCTAGAGCTGAAATGCTTCAGCTGCAGTGGGATTCAAAGAGTCTCCTCTGCTATGAAACCGAAAGCAACGAACATTTCAGCTCTAGGAACTAACCCCGTCCTGGGACTGTTTGCTCTTAGCTCTTCCCAAAAAGGAGTCAACGTTTCTCTTAAAATTACACAGGCATCTCCTGTGGTATCAATGCCCCTGTTTATAGCCTCATTCCAGGGCTGTGATAACTTCAGAATCTGCAGAAAACAGTGTTTGTGCCCATTTTACAATTACGAATTCTGCGCTAAGAGAGCTTGGACCTTAGATTTTAATCACTTAAATTCCAGCAGGGCACTTTACATAAACCGCACCCTGGAGTTCCCCTGATTATACTGCAATGCATGTTCTCTGCTTCCACCTTCGACACGCCATGCACGGTTTGCCTGCTATGAATGTCTACATTTATCTAGTTCCATCTCAGTTTGCATATTTTTGTATTCTCGCATTGTCTTGAAGTGCTTCAAAGTGCCAAAAGGTGACAAGATACCATCACTGAAATACAATACGTAAATAGGGAGAGAATATCTGCGGAGGCGTCCACTGTGCTCACCTGCGCCACTCGAAACCCAGGAGTGTCAAAACTTATCAGAACGTTAAATCAATATCCTTCTCTACAGGAATAATTAGCCAATCACAGAGATCCCCATCCTTTCCACTGCTTCTGGCTGAGGTGTCTATAACCTTTCTATTTATTCTACTCGTACGACTTTCATACTTAAGTTTGTCATCCAATAAAGTGAGACGGGCACCTACTCTGGACCAGAAGGATGAATGTCCTCTCTGCAACACCCACCTGGCTGGAGGCAATGCAAGTGTAATTGCCAGCATTGATGGCCTGCACTTGAGAAATACTGGGAGAAAAGGGGAGGAGAGTAAAAGTGACACAGTTGGTTTATGTCTTGCTTTCAGTTACTGCACATCTTCCTTCAGTATAGGACAGAGGGGCTGCAACGCCCATGGACTCTTGTAAAATGTGCCCTAAACATTGGTTTACATTAACCCTGGGCGAAGTACTATGCTACGCTCGCGTAGTTTGCGAAGTTTGCGCTACTTCGCACAACGCGAATTGCACGTAGCACAGTGCAAACACGCGTAGCGTAGTGCAGCGGTCATTTTTGCTTGCTCGGGTCCTCAACGTCAAGTTGGCGACCGCGAGCAGGCAAAATGACATCCCGCTGAGACTTTTTCTGCGTTCGCGATCAGCAACATCAAGTTGCCGATCGCGAGCGTGGAAAATAAACCTCCCGGCGAGATTCTCAACGCGGGGAGGTCAGGTTTCTCATTTCGAGTGGTCGCGTATGCTCACGACCGCTCGCGATGAGAAACTACCAGTCCGCATTGAGAAAGCTGCCGCTCGAGTAAAAATCTACTCGAGCGGCAGTAAAAGACAGCTTGCACTGTGCAAGATGCCGTTTTCAATGATTGCACAGTGCGGACAAGCATCCGGCACTGTGCAATCATTGCGAACAGCGCACTACGCAGTTCGCGTAGTGCTACGCGTAGCTCGCGTAGTGCGAACTGCACTTTGCGTAGCTTCGCGTAGCGCTACTTCGCGAACTACGCCCAGGCCTAGTTTACATGCCATTCCACAATGCATTGCACATTCGAAGGTGATGTCCTACATGTGTGATGTTGTCTGCGCTTCTGTATCAGTGCCCCCCACCCTTCGACCTGTGCTGTCTCTTGGAGCAGTAGGACACCATCAGGTGCGCAACGCCCATAGGGCTAAAGGGGCTTCAGCCCCCCATCGTGTCTCAGCCTGGGCTGCTGCAGCTCAAGCAGCTGTGGGATTGGCTGGGCAGTGTCAGGAGTCTTCTCTCCGGCATGCTCCAGTTTTTCACAGGTCTTTAAAGACCATTTGCATATTTACATACCTTTGGAAACTGGTTACCGCTGCTTAGTTTTTTTCTGGTTCCAGTACCCCCTGGGCCCCCACTCTGCCTATTCCTTACATTGCATTTTACATTTACTGCTGTAGTGTGAGAATGCATTTCATGAAAAGGAATATAAAGGAGGGTTGCCAAAAGCAAAATACCAGCCATTTATTGTTTAAACAGCCTGCAAAGGCCTCATCTTGACAATGATAGGGGTATAAACAAAATAGTTTGTATTCATTTGTAAAGTCTTTGTTCCCTTTAATTATCAGTCATGGATCATTCAGGCAGCCCTAGAACACAATTAAAAATGCTTTCTATTTATATTTGCTGTTCCAAGTATGCACAGATAAGTGCTGAAAATACAGCTTTAGCTGACTGTTTATTTTTGTACAGCCAGGAACATCGATTTAATGAGCTGGTAACCCTAATCACAAGACTGGAAGTTTGTTGCAAGATCAGCACATTATTTATTTCCTCCACCTGCACTCACAATGCACTTGCACTGGTCACCCTGTCCCTCATCCTGCAGTCACAGGAGCACACTACTCAACCTGCACTCATGTGACACTTCCCTCACCTGTCCCCCTCACTGTTCAATCTGAAATCTCACTCAAACAATCCCATCACTAACCATACATTAATTCGTCCCACTCTGCACGTACATCCGCACCCAAATTCATATGGTCACCTCACTCACCCTGCAGTCACTCCAATTGCCCTACTCTCACACTGTTGCATCGCTCACTGTGCACTCACATGGGCACTTCTGCCACCAACACAGTGCAGAGGGTTAATGTGCCTGCTACAAAGAATGTGTACCATGCAGATCAAAGAACTGAGTGTGAGTAAACTATGAGCAGCGCTATAAAAAAATGAAAAGTTTGTCAGAAAGGTGCTATTGAGAGATGAGGTGCATTGTTGGTGAGTAGTAGTGAGGGAATTCATGGAGAAGGAGGAAATGGGGGAGGGGGCACCAAAAAAGACTGTTGCACTGTGTGCGACCAATGCTAGGGCCAGCCCTGGCTGGGAGATTTAGCCCCCCCGAAGTTCAGGTCTAGTTGCGCCCATGTACACAAGTATTGGCATGTCGTACCCCATCAAGGTTTTCGTCCTAAATTACAAATGTACACATTTACATGCACTTCAATCCAGCCTTTCAGGGGGCCTCTTGATAGAGACAGCTCTGTTTTTGCCCTGATGGCCTGGAATAATTCCTAAACAGACTCTTGTAAATACAGTTTTTTTCATTTCTTTTTAATGTGATTGATGTGAGAGAGTCTATTACTATTTGCAGAGAAATGTGTTTGTTTGATGCAACAACCATAAAAAAAGTTTATTATAGATCAAAACGGGTCCTCACATATGAGAAATTGGAGGATGTCACAGATATTATTCGCTGTAAAATTAGTGGGCTGCTGCTGTGTTACAACAGTGAAAACACACATCACTATCTCTGAATATTAGATGTAAACACTTTTAGAATTTCTGGATGTGGAGCAAACCTGAGGATGACAGTAGCAAAAATCCATCCACAGACTGACCGTCTCTGTGGCGAAAAACAGGCACACCAGTCACATTAATGCTGGTGGTGTTATTATCAATCTATGTCATGTGTAAAACAAAGCATCCTACTAAAAACAATTTGTGTACATTTTATCTTGGAAAACTGTGTTTTGAGCTGTGTAATAATCCTCTGCCATTTAACCACACTGTTATGTGCTGGATTGAGGCCCTAACATAGGTGCGCCGTTTCAGAGGCACAAATCCTTCGTGCCACAGAGACAGGCAGGACCTTTCACCTACATTGGCCCTCCCTTCACAAATAACGAGCAACAGAGTCTGTCCCTTATCTGACGTGTGCTCTGGGTGCAGAAGACGGTCCATCCTAAATACGTCATATCCATGTCCAACAGTGACTAACCTATGTCACAACGAGTTCTTAGACAACAGACCCTTAGCTCTTGGGATTTTCCCTAGCACAGGATTATTGATTTCTCCAAGAACTCATTAAATATGCATGAACCACTATTTCCTAAGGGTTCATTCCTGACGTCTTCCTCTGACCGACTGTACGTCAATACTAACATTCCAAGGCACCTATCAGGTATAAATATACCTCCCTTTGCCCAAGCAAACTAGAGGGGACCGAGACTTTCCATGCCGACACTCTGACGTGAGACGCTGCAACCTGCATCATGCCACAGCTCCAGCTGGCAGAGGTCCATCCACCCATCCTGGGGTGTCCAGCTCAACACCAGGATGAAGTCCCACTAAGGTAATGGGGTTAGACTAAATCCTAGGGGGATTCTTGGCTCTCTAAGACCTACACACATGCTAGGTACACTTAGGTACATCTAGTTAGGCATCATAGGGGTATAGGCTTTATCTTAATGCATTCTGCATTTCATGTATGTGTTCATTACTATTGCACAATGGTAAAACTGTACCATGCATTTTTATTTAACTGCACTGCTGGCCATATTTCTCTGCTACTGTCCAACAGTTGTCGCAGCACATATAACCAGTACTAGAACAACAACTGTGCAATAAATTTTATTGTAAACACACCCGACTGTTTCTTCTATGTACTTCTCTGAGATGAGTGACTGAATGAAAAGTAGTATATTGTTTCCACGATCCTGAGGGATCAGGGTTTTATGTTATGTGGTTGCCAGAAACTATTCCCTTCTTGTCTTCAAGAAGTTTCTAGTGGCCTCTGAGCTAGCTGGCACAGGTAATTAAGTTTAATATAATCGATAGGGACATACCGACCTTAGTCCTATGTCAAACCTATAGGTTATATTATTCCAATGCGCAGAGCCTATTAGGGAAATAGGAACTACACTACATGACGCCCAAACGTGAATTTGGCACTTATTTAACAGTAGAATCTGAGTAGTTCAGTCATGCTTATTCTCAGAGACCCCTACTCACAAAACGCCAGAGACGTCTGGAGTGGGTAGGCACAAAATTCCGCCACAGCTGAGTAGGCAATCTTCCTATGTATTGGCTGTAGGTTAATCAAGCTTGAAGGAAAAAGTTCCCGAACAATTGTGCCTTTTAAAACCTTATCTTAAAACCCTTTTTTAGGACATTTTGTTTTCACAACACAATGTCTGTCGAGGCAGCTGCTCCTGTCACTGGGACACAGGTCTCAAACGACGAAGAGGAAGCAAATGCAATACATTTTGCACCCAAAATCAGGCATACACTCACACAAAAACCCCTCAGACATGGTTTAACAGACCGAGAGGGTACAGTGATATTAATAGAGGCACACGAAGATTATCAAACAGATGTGTTCTATTCTTGGGTTACATTCCCAGCAGTAAATGCAACAACTCAGACTTTTCATTCTTACATACATGAAAAAGTCCCAGCGGTCTACACTCCGTTCGAGGAGATTAAGATTCCGCACACTGACCAGGACCACAATTTCTGGTTTAATGGCGCCCTACAACAAATAAATAAAACCAGGTTCGGTCCACTAGGTAGACCAGGAGCTACATGGCCGACATTAGCCGGCTACACACCACATCATGATATTGACATAATGCCACAAGATGCACTGCTCCTATAACACAAAGAGTTGGTAAAACTCTTAGAGCCACGATGCAACTCGTCATGAGGACACTTGGTGTCCAGCCCACAGTAGCTACAAATAACACAGCTCCAACACAGAGCACCGCTACTAAAATCACTCCACAAACATTACACACAGTAATGGGCAAACTGCCCACAAAATGTGAACAGATTCCTTTCTGGGTAGCTCAGAAAATTACCCAGTTAGAAGCAGTATTTCCAAATACCACACCATTTGAAAGCATATAATGCTAACACTCTGCTTGCCCATGGGGATCACACCACAGTTAGAGGACTACACCACTTGGGGTACAGTCTTTGCTGCCATATATACCAGGACTCATGGTATTCCTTCCTTAGCAGTAATTCCAGATGTCTTACGACAGATACAGAACAAGTATGGAGCTGAACCAGCTCTGACCTTAGGTATGAAATTACTAGGTAACTACGACCAGGTATCAACAATAATACTAGCTAACATTAAAGGGGAAGCAGCTTCAGTGGCGATCCGCCAACACCTAAGAGAGGTCAGTCTTATAGACCAACCACAAGAACTTCCCAAAATAATTGAAACTGCATATGCAGAACTGGGAAGGGACAGTTTGGGTGGGAAAGCTTTTAAAACCACAGCTAATGGGCAGTCCTGAGAAGGACAATTCTAAGCAGACACCTACTTCTTCTAAAAAGAAGTGGGATAATAATAAAAAACAAAATTTTTCAGAAAAGATTCTCAGTCCCGAGGTAGGTCTCCTCAACAGGAGCCCTCTGCAAAGAGGTATAACCTTAGGAATAGGGATAATATTAGGAAACCTGACAGGTATCAGGATACTGATACACATTCCTCTCGACAAACAACACAGGGAGAGAAGGAAAGTCAGCACACAAAGAAGAGCGCAAGCAGTCCAGGGACAAGCACGCTCAGGACTCTTCTAAAACAGAAGACAAGCCACAATCCAAACCTCAATTTAAAAAGAAGAAAGTTGCAGGTCTCAAAGTTAGACATGCACAGAATCCTAAGGACTCAACTTCTGAACGGGGAATGGGCTCAGACAATGCTAGACAGAGCGGCAGAAGTAACAATAGCTCGCCAGAACCTGAAGGAATTTCTGGACAGCAAAATTGAATGATTACATCACGGTGGAAACACCAGACAAAAGGGTGAGCGTCCCACACAAGTTATATGAAATAACACTCCGCATGGAGGAGGACAAACACAGGAAAGTAAAAGGTCTCTTTGCGAAGAACCTATTGTCTGGTTTTGACATACTGTTAGCAGAACAAGATTAGCCGCCAGCATTCGTCAGGGAGCGCCCAAAGGGAGAAAGTATATTTTTCCTGCATTTTCCAACCATGTTCCAGTTCACCTTAAACATACATATGCACGGGAGTGGGCAGTAGCCCAAGCTCCAGCATTGTATAAAAATCACGCTGGATGGGATGATGCCTCAACCCACCACGTGATCCCATTAATAGTTTCACCACATGCTCAAAGACAATATCGTATTAAGCAAGAAGCTAAAAACACAGGTCAGGGAGATCTTAGATCAACTTGAATACCAGGAGATCATTGAAAAATGCACTTCACAAAAGAACAATCCCTTGTTTCACTTATCAAAACATGATAATACATTTCGTCTAGTTTTCATTTACAGACACTTGAACACTTGCACAAAGACATATGCTGTCCAACATGCAGATAGTGCCGCATTAATGAATAACATTATGCGGGAAAAAATACAAAACGACACTTGTTGTCTCAAATGGATTTTTCTGTCAAACTATAGCACCTGAAAACAGGTACCTAACAGCATTTAGTATATTAGAGTCCCAGCGACAATTTTTTGTCATCTCCCCCGTGGGTATAAGAACAGCTCAGGGGTATTTTCTGAAAGAGTTACTGAATGGCTAAAGCACTTTGATGAAGAAGCGTTGTCCTATTTGGATGATATTTATCTAACGGACGACCTATTGGGGAAACACTTGACCAGGGTGAGCACCATTATTATGGGATTCGCCTCTGGGGGCTACAAATTTAATTTTGAGAAATCAAAAATTGCCCACCTCTGTGTCCTATTTTTGGGATACTAGTTTTCAAGTGAAGGGAAAAGCCTGGCAGCTAACTTTTTAGAAAAGTGTGCGCTGCTCCAGCCTCCAAAGACATTAAAACAACTTCCAATCAGTACTGGGATTCCTAGATTTTGGCAGAACATACATTTTTGATTTCGCAGAGAGAGTAAAACCTTTCTACGACCTTTTTCAAACCTGACTTTTCAGTCAAACACTGGACACAAGAACACACCAATATTCTTTGTTCACTCCAGGAAGATATTATTGCTTCCAAACACATACACACACGTGTAAACTTGCACCACTTGGTACTCAGTATCATTTATGGTCAATGCGGGTACACTTATTAAACCTTTAATGAAGGTGAAACTGTACCAATCGCATACAAATCTCATCTGTACACAAACACAGAAATGAGTTTTAATTCAACAGGAAAAAATTCTGACAACCATTCAGACTGCTGTAGCAAAAGAAAGAGCACTGGCTCATGGGATGATGCATTATTGTCGTCACCCCAGTACCGGGGCTAGCATTCCTAATGCCAAAGCCTTACATCCAGAATGGATACAAAGGGCTAATTCTTTTGCTGCATCAGACTTTGAATCCAGATTTGATCCAAGTTTAAAAACACAGGCATTCCTGCAATATGAGAAAGAACATCATCTACCAAATGAAATCTTGCCTCTAGATCAGTATGAATTTTTAAGATTTACACTGATGGGTCTGCCCCACCGGCCGCCTTTGTTAAAGAACAGATGCTGGATGGCAAGTTCCGTCCTCATTGCACCAAAAAACTACCTCTAGGTAATAGCACGGCTCGGTTGGCAGCTTTAAAAGCCCTGATACTTGCACTTGTAAACACGGATCGCGAATTCCCCACACTTATAGTGTGCGATTCCTTTTACTGTGTGCAATCATGTAATAAATATTTACACCATTGGGAACAAAATGGGTTTAAAGATGAAAAAGGTGGCATAATTAAACACAAAAATTATGGGAACAGGTAGTGGAGTTGAAAAATACGACCTACCAAACAAAAACTCACGTGATTAACACACTGAGTCATCAACGTGATGGCGTGCACGTTGCAGGGAATTCATTGGCTGTAGAAGCCACACAGGGGGCTGTTCACACAGCTTCCGTAGCTGCGCACACTCGTTCAACAACGAGAATAGACGGTTAGAATATGGTGGCTGTAATTGCTTCACGCAAAGGCAGCACAGCAGTGCCTAAGAAATTTCCACTTATATACTCCTACAAGTTAGGTGCAAACAACATTCCATATGCTCAGATTCCTGGAGTGGGGGATAGAGTATTTCCAAATATGGATAGTAGGCAGGAATTAATCATTTAAAGCACACAAGGGCTTGGGCTCCGCACATTCAGGGGTAATAGCTACTATTTCTTCATTGCAAACAGTGCTATTGGTGGCCAGGGTTCAGAAGTCAGACTATTGGCTTTGTCTTGAACTGCAAAATCTGCAAACAAATGCCAGGCTACACCATCACAAGACCCGCGCAGGTCCCATTGCTAGACAGCATCAGACTGTCCACTTGATCGTGTCATGTAACAGGACCACTGTGGCCCCTCAAATTTTGAGGTGGCTTAAAAATATATCTTGGTGGCAGTGGATCCGTGCTCAAGTTTCCTATAGGTATGGCCTTAGCGCTCGGCTGACGCTCAAAACTGTTATAGAAAGATTTGCGAGTCCATAACAGGAGATACGCAATCAACGTTACACCCTGACTGTGGCTCCACGCTTAGCTCTCGGGCTGACAAAGAGGCCATGGAAGGGATGGACGTAATATTGCGGTACTCCTCTCCAACGCCATCCTGAGGGAATTTAGGTAGAGGAGAGGAAGGACTGGGGCATAGAGCAATCCTTAACAGCTAGGGTATTAGGCGGGGCGCTAGTGAGGTCAAACACTTATATGGATTCAGGGGGCAATACACACCCAGCCAAGAAGCTCTCTAGGAGGTCTGACTCCATTTACGAATGTGGGAACCTGATCATAAATGTGAAGGCACAGTGGCGGATGAAAACCATTCTGTATCTATGATCGTTTGGCTGTTTTACAGGAACTTAAGGAAACAAAGAAACAAACAAAGATTCTGTCAAAGTGAAACAGGCCGCCACTGGGAAGTCGAGGTAATCACGGCAAGACCTGTCTGAATCCCAAAAGTCGGGGATCTGGGCAGAGAGAGATAAAGATCGCGGACACAAAGGAATTTGGCCCCTCATACAGGAAAACCTGTGCCATTCCTTGAAGTGAAAGGAACAAGAACTGTACTTTTGCCGCATCTTGCCGTGAAAAAGGAAAACAGATTCATTTCAAATGAAAGAATCAACCAAAACTATGTGGCCAATACTGAGCAGTAGGCCTCGTGAACTCCACAGTAGTAGACGTCCCTCTCACTACTATTCAAGAACTTCAAACTGAAAAGCTCATCACGTTTGAGAAATCAAATCCATGGAGTGGGGGACTATGCAACAATGCAATGGAACTAGTTCTCCTTGAACCAACCTTTCAAATTCAAAATAAAAGTCAAGACAACACTCAAGTTGCAATTTGGCCAAAAACAAATGTGTACACCAACGTTTTTTCAACAAAAACATCAAATAATAAAAGCTTCAACGTTTTTCAACAAAAACATCAAATAATAAATGCTTCAACATTTTTCAACAAAAGCATCAAATAATAAAAGCATCAACGTTTTTCAACAAAAGCAACAACTAATAAATGCTTCAATGTTTTTCAACAAAAACATAAAATATTAACTTCACCATCTGAAAGTTTTTCAGCAAAGACATCAACTATTAATTTCAACATTTCAAACGTTTTTCAACAAAAACAGCAGAAATAACTTCAACTAAACACGATGCAATTTCAACAATTGATCATACAGCTACTGGCTATTTCATTAACTGTGATACGTTTTCCATGGCTCCACGTGAACAGGAAGCGAAGCCAGCCTAAAAACAAACAACGAACATGCAAGTACAAACTTTTGAACCTTTTCTTTTTCCAAAAAGATACAGACCTGGCTTCACCATGGGTAGAACTATGGAGTATTTCTGGGTTCATCTTTTTCTGTTCTAGCTTTGCTTAGAGCTAGCTTTTAGTATGACTCTTAGTGGACACTTTTCTACAAAACAGACTCAACATAAAACTGAAGCCACGTCCATTTTCAATTCAAATGCAAAAGAGACTTATAAATGTATTCGGCCTGAACAAGCCTTTGTATTCTAAATGATGTATTTAATCATCCGGTTTTTAATTCTGATTAATGTATTTTGAACTTTCATTCATTTTCATTCATTTTATCATTCATTCAGTGATGTCATTACCTGCAGTACATTTTTCTGAAAATTGGGTTACTGATACAGTGAATAATATGCTGTCTGTTTTAGGAATAATTGCTACATTTTCAGATCATGAAATGTTAGAGATTTATTCTTATTGTGACGCTTTATACCTGTTACCTTCATTAAGGTTATCAACTCCTACACAATTGTAATGCATCTAGAATTGTGGTTGTTTAAACACCAGTAGGAACGTTGCCAAACACCACCAAACACCATTGCACGGGGGTGGAATGGTTGACATACATCAGCAGGGGCAACATTAGATGCCATTGACAAAACAACAGGATAGACCCAGTTAGGAAAGTATGGGTGGTTTGGCCTTCTGACACAAATACCTGTCACAAAAATGATTCCTGAACATCACCAAGGGACTCAGTATACATAAGCCAGACCTATGTTATGTACAGATAACATCCAGAGGTAGTGAAATCCTACAAGTGTAGGGAAGTTGTGCCCTTTTTGGCTAGAAGCCCCAACACTGAAAGTGGTGAACCAGAAGTTTCCTTTATAAACTTCAAATGCTTTGAGCAATCTGAAAACCATGCTTGTGCAGCACTTTTATTTTTCATTTCACATCAGCTAAAGAAATATTTTTTCTTTTTTGCAAAATAGCACTCTTAAATACAGACTGCCCCTCTTTCCTTTTTGATAAATTTTATCTTTCACATACAAGCAGTGTGATACACCTTGGTAATACCTCACGAACAGGAACTATGCTTTTCATGGTTTCTAATATTTAAAAGACCAGTCTGAAAAGACTGCAACTGCAACATACCTGTTCTCTGATGCCTGTTTTTTGCAGTGAAGAATCCGTGGTCATCATCTGTCTGACACTTCCAAAGGAAACGCCAGCGGCATTTACCACCAGGCTGGAACTGCTAAAGTCCCATGCTTGGCTGTGTCCCAAGCGTATTCCCATCAAACCAAAGCATTCCTTGCAAATATAGTGGGTGCCTTTTTGCTTCTTTTAGCTAGCACCAAGGTATCGATTACAGCACCGGCTGCCTCAGAACCAGCAACTGGCAGCACTGCTCATTCTGTGCTCCCACAACAATTCTGCGAGGTATTACAAAGGTCCGTCCCCTGCAGTAACTAGCAACAGAAATGTTGTGTCTCTCAGCCACTTGTTATCTCTTATTTTGCTAAAACATGTCCTGAGACACATTCTTTCTCTTATTGTTTCAACTCTCACCGAGTGCTTGGAGCTTTCCCTCTAAAAATGACCTTTCTTTTTTTTTTTCTAAAAGAAAGCATGGTCTTCTGAACAGCTTGTAAGAGTTTTCAATTTTATAGACAGGAACTTTTATAAGTAACTACTGACTCTAAGAGAGTATTTTTTAATTACACTATAGATTTTTCCTGTCTCCACAGAGTCTATAGTAAATTTACATATTTTAACAGCTGCTATTTTTTCAGCTCATAAACCACCCTCATGCAGCTACCTGCCAATCATATACAAATGCCTATTTTAGTCACGTAGTTTTCTTTTAATGGGTTATTCACGATTGTCCATAGATTGGAGTGGGTGTTATGTGCTGGATTGAGGCCCTAACATAGGTGCGCCGTTTCACAGGCACAAATCCTTTGTGCCACAGAGACAGGCAGGACCTTTCACCTACATTGGCCCTCACTTCACAAATAACGAGCAACAGAGTCTGTCCCTTATCTGACATGTGCTCTGGGTGCAGAAGACGGTCCATCCTAAATACGTCATATCCATGTCCAACAGTGACTAACCTACGTCACAACGAGTTCTTAGAAACAGACCCTTAAGCTCTTGGGATTTTCCCTAGCACAGGATTATTGATTTCTCCAAGTACTCATTAAATATGCATGAACCACTATTTCCTAAGGGTTCATTCCTGACGTCTTCCTCTGACCGACTGTACGTCAATACTAACATTCCAAGGCACCTATCAGGTATAAATATACCTCCCTTTGCCCAAGCAAACTAGAGGGGACCGAGACTTTCCATGCTGACACTCTGACTTGAGACGCTGCAACCTGCGTCATGCCACAGCTCCAGCTGGCAGAGGTCCATCCATCCATCCTGGGGTGTCCAGCTCGAGACCAGGATGAAGTCCCACTAAGGTAATGGGGTTAGACTAAATCCTAGGGTGATTCTTGGCTCTCTAAGACCTACACACATGCTAGGTACACTTAGGTACATCTAGTTAGGCATCATAGGGGTATAGGCTTTATCTTAATGCATTCTGCATTTCATGTATGTGTTCATTACTATTGCACAATGGTAAAACTGTACCATGCATTTTTATTTAACTGCACTGCTGGCCATATTTCTCTGCTACTGTCCAACAGTTGTCGCAGCACATATAACCAGTACTAGAACAACAACTGTGCAATACATTTTATTGTAAACACACCGACTGTTTCTTCTATGTACTTCTCTGAGATGAGTGACTGAATGAAAAGTAGTATATTGTTTCCACGATCCTGAGTGATCAGGGTTTTATGTTATGTGGTTGCCAGAAGCTATTCCCTTCTTGTCTTCAAGAAGTTCCTAGTGGCCTCTGAGCTAGCTGGCACGGGTAATTAAGTTTAATATAATCGATAGGGACATACCGACCTTAGTCCTATGTAAAACCTATAGGTTATATTATTCCAATGCGCAGAGCCTATTAGGGAAATAGGAACTACACTACAACACCCACTCACAAACCTGCAGTTTACTAAACACTCTTATTGTGTTGAACAGTATTTGCCGGATATGGCCTGGGATATGCACGTGGCGGTCGATTATTTACTGTACCAGATTCCAGAAATTTGTCAGGTGGTGGTGGGGCCCAATATCTAAAACAATTCAGCTGGGGGGGCTCAACCTACAAAAGTTTGAAGACCTCTGGATTAAACCAAGCCTTGCAACTAAATCTCCTGGAGTGCGAGTGGATTCTTTCTTTGGTGGTCATATTAATTGCGAATCTCGATTCCCTCACCGCATCACCCGCACCTATTGCGAGTGCGCTGACAAAAGGAATCATTTGGTGGTATATATATATATATATATCTATATATATTACCTACTGGCAGTCGCCAGTAGGTAGTTATAGTTAGGACCACGTTTCCATAGGAAAAGCATTTTTTGATGTGCTTATAACTTTGGCGTCGTTTGACGATTCTTTACGAAATTTCCCAAAAGTTCCTCTTTTCAGGTCAGCTCCTATCCTAAAAGTTTGGGGGGGATTCATCAAGGGGGGGCTAAGAAAAAAGGGGGGTCCCAAAACGTGTTTTCTCCATGCAATTTCCATAGGAAACTTTAGACAAGGCTTCAGGTCAAACAGCTGAACGGAATTATGCCAAATTTGGCAGAGAAAGAGGTCTTGGTCCAGAAAGCACGCTTTTGTTTAAATTAGGTAGAACCGTTCAGTAGTTTTTGAGAAATATCAAATTTTACAGATATCGATATTTGAGAATTCTGACATCTGATTGGCTGAGGGGTTACGAGCACGAGCTTGCGGCTCATTGGCTGTGAACTGTTGAAACTAGGAAGTGTTGGCAGCCATTTTGTTATTCACAACTCTCCCTCTACAAGGCATCAGGTCCGTAGTTCTACCTCTGCGAGGCAACACTAAAAATATACCGCAGCACTGTCTGTGCGAGATACCCCTTTCACGGTCTCTCTCGCCACATCACCAGCTCGCGGCTATGCCTTTAGAAGCCAGTCCATCAGCTCACAGCTCTGCGACTGCGAGCTGTCAGCCATTTTGTGACTCAGTCCGTCAGCTCGCATCTCTCCCTCTAAAAGGCATTGGATCCGTAATTCTACCTCTGCGAGGCAATACTGAAAATATCCCGCAGGACTGCGAGCTGTCAGCCATTTTGTGACTCAGTACGTCAGCTCGCATCTCTCCCTCTAAAAGGCATCGGATCCGTAATTCTACCTCTGCGAGGCAATACTGAAAATATCCCGCCGGTCTGTCTGTGCGAGATACTCCTTTTACGCTCCCTCCCCCTACATCATCAGCTCGCGGCTATGCCTTTAGAAGCCAGTCCGTCGGCTCGCAGATCTGTGTCTGCAAGCCGGCGGGCCCGCAGCTTTACCTCTGTGAGCCACCTCGTTAGCTCGTTTTATGCTGCCTCTCCCCACATCATCTGCTCGCGGCTATGCCTTTAGAAGCCAGTCCGTCGGGTCGCAGCTCTGTTTCTGCGAGTCATGGGGGCCGCAGCTCTACCTCTCTGAGCCACCTCGTTAGCTCGTAGCTGTGTCTGTGCTAGCAGGCCCGTAGGCCCGTTACTCTCCCTCTGCGAGTTAGCCCATCAGGTTGCAGCAGCTCGGAGGGCTCGCAGCTGTATCTCTGCGAGCCAGTCCTTTAACTGATAGCTGTGTGTGTGCTAGCAGGCCTGTTGGCCCGTTGGTCTCCCTCTGCAAGTCAGACCACAGCTCTCCCTCTGCGAGCCAGTACAGTGCTGTGCTTTTGCGAGCCAACAGATCGTAGGTCTCCCTCTGTGAGCTGAGCCCACGGGCCGCAGCTCTTCCTCTGCGAGCCTGCCCAACGGCCCGCAGGTGTCCCTTTGCTAGCCGAACCGCAGCTGACACTCTGCGAGGCAAAATTGGGAATATAAGGCGGCTCTAAAAAGAGCCTTTGTGTTTATTAGTTGGAGCAACATGTAAGTGCGAATGCACAGCTTCAGGTTAATCAGGAAAACTCGGTTTCCCTCATCTGTAAAGGGTACTCCATCACTTCTGTAGATATCAGCCATATCAAAACGTATGTTGTTGTTGTAGATCGACCCCATTCTATGGTCTCTGAGGTATGCAGACACAGCTTTGTTGACATTCTTCCTAGATTTTTCAATCTTATGACAAAATTGGTTTGACCATTTCCACTTCTGTCTTTGGCATATATTGGAATATACAAACACAGTTTGGGGCAAAAGTAACATCAATTGTCCAAAGGTGTCCTTCATAAGCATTTCCAAACCTACCCCAGTCAATGTGCCTAGATCGTGACCACCACAGTGCACAATCATGAGATCAGGGTGTTGGAGATGCAAACAGGTTTTAACCAAAGGGAGCCAATTTTTTCATCCCAGTTAAAGCTGTTAATATACATATAGTAAATGGACGATACATAAAAAGTTTGGAATTACACCTTCATTTACTCTGTCTACCTTGCACCACCATTTTGTGCCCCCAGCAGTACTGTTTATAAAAATAATCTAATACAGCTTTTTGTATTATAAAAATAGCACTTATAGGTTTATTGTCATATTGGTAGAATTTGTACTATATAAAGAATGTTGCAATCAGTTTCAATGGTATAGAAATGCACTGTATTACGTAGGAAATATTACATATGCATAGGTTGTGATGTCATTTTTTTACTGTAAGGTACATTTGAGTATAAGTGAAAACAGGTGATATACTGCGAACCCGTTCAGAATGTGCACAGATTACATAGAGAGTAAATGGACAAAGTAAACGTGCACTTTGCTTTGTGTATGTATGCATGGTTTGAATCATTTGATGATACTTTAAGACATAATCTAAACACTATTTCTGCTTTACAATTGGGTACAGTGCACAGTGTTAGTAGTTAGTGACTTAATGCTGGTAAAGGGATTATTTATTGCTCGTTCGTACGAAATAAAGGTGGAGAGGGGCATTTCTTTACAAGAGATATTTTATAAATGTGTGAGAGATAAAAAACAATTAAAAATGTTCTTAGTAAATTTTCTATATGATTTTTTCACACTAGTAAACTAACTGTGATTATAAGTGATGAAAATTGTTAGGGTGTGTCTCTGTGCTGAATATACGCAGAACTTTAAGTGGACTGGGTGTTACCGGTGCTGAACACTGCTACCCCTTTTAGACACCCGCATTTTTTTTATCCCACTTAAAACCCTCAATATACGTATATTAAAGGAACGGTACAATAAAAGTTTAGGGATTACACCTCCGTTTCCTCTGCTGATGAGTCATCCCCATTTTGTGCACCAAACAGTAGTGTTTATAAAAATTAAGTAAGAGAGTCTTATTTAGTATGAAAATAGCACTTATACCTTTATTAGCATGTTCATGGGATCTGTAGTGTAAAGAAAAGATCGTAATCAGTTTCAATGGTACAAAAGTGACGTAACATATGTTTGAAAGATTACATGGTTTTAGGAGTAAGGTATAGAGGTAACAAATAAGCAGTATAGTTTGTTATGTTTAAACGAGTATGTAGTTTTGTTAATCAGATACAGCGTTTATTTGTGCAGCACACAGTACACCCACAATGACCCTGGAACATGTCCCTGAATGCCTTGGCACACTGCAGCACACATCCAAACGCCAGGTAGGCCCCCATCCACAATGTGTACAGATTGCCCCCCACTATCACCAATATCACAACCTAACCTTGCACATATGCTGAATCCAGCAAACCAGCAGATCCGTGACCCACACTGACTATGCAAGTAACACTGCATTTCGGATAGCATAGCAGCTGCGCAAAGAAAATGACATGGCCCACGAAGCGACATGGACGGAGCTAAGTGCAGATCACATCCTCAAAGGAGCAGGTCACACTCCGACGTGTCCGCGTGCAACCACAATCCATGCCTTACAATACACGCAGCAGACCAACAATGCACCAGGCCACAAAATAAGTCCACGAGCACACATCACCCAAGTCAAAAGCAAAACAGGCCCCGAAAAGCACACAATCCAAAGGCACCCCGTCTCAAAGGGAGAAGGCTACACGAAATCAGAGCTGCAGGGGCAATTTCCCCACAATGCAGCCCACACACATAGCAATCACAGAACATCAGCAATGAAGGCAATGTGGTACAAAACTCCCCTCATACGGGTTCTGTGTCCGGTGTGTATGGCGGGGTGATGGCTGCATCGCTGTGTGCCTCTGACACATCAGACTGCGTAGGTGATGGGGCTGCATCAAATGTTGTCCAGCAGCTATGCAAAAACAATGTCTGGCTCACAGAGGCGGAGCTTGCCAAAGGGATACACCCCCATTGCACACGCAACAGTCAGTTCTTCCCTGTGTTGGGACGAGGCTCATTGTGGCACACGAGTGGACAATCTTTACAACACACCTCAGAGTTAGACACCAGTGGAGTGGCATAGGCTTTATTGGCATGTGCGTGTTAGTACGGACGAGGCAACGGCCACAACAGGCACGGACATGCTTAAGACACTTACACGCAGCATGGGTACATGTCGAGGGGCAGATGATGTTGGGGCTCAAATGGACAAGATTGATCACATATGGCAACGCTCACAGTCCACCTGTGAGGGGGCACGACTAACTGTACATGGGGTCTGCATGGTGCTCTGCCTCCGGGGTGCGGCAATTGTCTGCTCTTCCGACAGTGATCAGGTGTGAGGGTCCGACAGGTTCGCATGTCGTGCTACATCGCCATGTGTGTGCTCTCACCCAGCAGTGTGTCCCAATTGGCAACGTTGCCAAACGACACTGTGTTTCTCGGACCATGGACCTGCGTCGCCTTGGACAGGTGTGTGTGCACACGCGTTATTCTACGCACATGCATCCAGAGCCCGACCGAAGGGAGACATGTCCTCTGTTTTGGTGGGATGTGTGAGCAATCCCCACTGTGCAACAAGTTGTTGGGCCATGTGCTGTAGGTGGCAATAGGATGTGGCTACAGGTACGTAGTTACTCACCATGAATGCCCGTGCAGCTTCATGTGCAATGTGTTCCAATAGTACGTCGTTGTCATGTTCAAGGAACACCCTGGTGAGCCAATCCATTAGGTGGTCCGGGCAGGTGTGCTCAGCCCACACCGTGTCACCGATCTGCAACACAGCCCAATAGGGGAGCGCCTCGATGTGGTCACTGCAGATGAGAAATTGTGCCATCTCCCATGCACAACTACCAATACATACGCAGTATGTCAAGGCATCCCATGCACGGCTGTCTCGGTTACACTCCTGTTCGTGATCCAACAGGGGGCGCAAACACAAGTCATAGTCCAATTCATCAACAGTTGTGTTGGATAGGCAGAGATCCATGGGACACTCGAATGTGCATGTTCGGCAGTGGAACCAGGGCTGGACGCAGGTGACGTGGGCAATGCGGAAGCTGAGCCTATAACTGATCCGCAGCACTGCCAGTGGCAGTGCGCCCAGTAAATGCAGCATACGTGCACGGTACTGTTCCACGTGATGGGTGTTGTGCATGTGCCTGGTATGGCCTGCCATTGCGTTGGTGCGTCTCGTGAACAGGCACTCTTCTGGACTACGGCTGTTGTGTGGAGGATATGCCACAGCTCTGAGCAATAATTTGAATGTGTGTGCAACGTTGTGGGACATGGGTTGCTGTTTCCGTGGGTGTCAAGGCCTTCCCATGCGGGGGTACCACAGGCAGGGGCTTCTATGTGTGGGCTGTGGATAAGTCGGATGGTTTATTTGCGGAATGCGTGGTGTGGGAGTCGTCCCCATCTGCCATTGTATCTGTATCAGGGTGTTCCAGGCACGTTCAGGACCAAGGTCAGAGGTGCAGGTGTCCTCCCGGCTTCTGCATTGGGACAATGGTGCTTTCATCCCTGATGTTTGTCTCACTACTACTTTCGTTTTGGGAATGTGATGTGGCTTTGGCGCTGAGATTGGGACACGGCCTTGGGCTCATGGTGTACGGATGGCGATGCACACACATATGTTGGCATGTGGAGCCAGGTGCCCGTGCATCCTTGCGCTGCTTGTGCTATCTCACTCCGTCTCTCTCCCTCGCTCTCTCCCTCTGTTTCGTTTGTTGCACGCATGGCACATCATCTTCTCTTGGATTTGGTCTACCAGGCTGTGTGCTACGCATTGTCCAGTGGGAGCAGCTAGGACTCATCCTAGGGGTTGTTTCTGCTTTTGTTTGTGTGGTGTTTTGTGTTGGTGGTTGCATTGCGGTATGACTGATTCTCCATTTTCTGGTCACGCATGTATGTTTATTTTGCTGCTTGTGCGACATCAGGCAAGATGTTTGTTTTGGGGTTGGTGGTGTTGGTGTGCAATTTCTTAGTCCGGTGTTGGGGGTGGTGCCAGGGGGGGTGTTCCGGGTGTGGGATGGGGTCCTGGGGTGTTGGCGGTGGGTGTTGTGGCCCTGTTGGGTGTCCGGGCCGCATGATGAGTTGCTCCATGGCATCTGTTGCCCTTCGGATGTGGCCCTGGGCTGTGCTCCCTTTTGTGGTGCTGGCTGCTGTCCAACTTTACACCAGGTCAGAGCAGGTGTAAATTCCCTGGTGCAAACGCGCCTTATCGCCGGTTTTATGTTTTTATCGCAGATGTGGCTGGTCGTTGTGAATGTTGAGGTGTCTCGGCTTTTGTCACTGCAACGCCTACTCTGCATCTCATTAGCGATATTTGCGAGGGTCCTCTGTGGCGATGTTTTTTTAGGCTGCTATCGCGGGTATACTAGTGCTGTGGGCTGTTAACACCGGCTTGTGAATGGGGGGGTAAATATATCATGAGTTTGGCTGCGATAAAGTGCAGTTAATTCGGCGATGGCTCCTTGTGAATATGTCCCTTAATCTTTCCCCCTCTCCATCTCCATGTCGGTGGTTTTTGTTGCTGTCTAACAGTTGATCTGTACTTGTTTATGTACATCCACAATGAAATGTAAGCCTGTACCATATTTTTGCTAATATGGTGCAGTGTTATGCTTGCTAAGTTGCCGATAGAAGTGTTAAACTAATAAGGGTAACGTTTACATGTGCCATTTAGTTGAGAATATCACTCTAAGTATACAGATAACAATTTTACAAAATAGTATCTACAAAGTTATCTGTAGTGGGTTGCAAAGGAAGTGGTGTGGGACGGTGGGGTGCATGGGACAGGGGGTGGGCTGGGGGCGAGGGGAAAAGAAGGAGGTAGTGGAGTCACATATAAAATGGGAAGGTGAATCTAAATAATTTAATAAATACGTGGTGTATGTCAGATGACACTACCTGCCACCCTACTGTTCCCTTATTCCGCTCCAGTACCATGCAGCATTTCCTCTGCAAGCCGCCACTGGAACTTATATAATTGTATGTGATTATTTTGACATATTGAACAGATATAACAAATAATTGAAACTTTTTTTCATTCGCAGAAAATTATTTTGTTTGGATTAAAAATTGAAAATGCCTAGAAGAACTGAAAAAAAAAGGAAAAACAAAAAGGCAATGTACTTAAAGAAAAGTAAAAAATGTGGATTACAAGAAAATCAGAGTACTACAAAAATAGTTTCTTCTGGTAAAAACACTAGACAATTTCTAAAAAAAAGTACTACGAACATTTAATGAAAATAACATCACACAAAGGAAAAATAAAAAAATTTCAAGTAAGGAGAAGCAGACTTCGACTTCAAATTGCAAGAAAAAAAACATGATAAGGAAAGAGTATTTGTTACCCGTAGACAAATACAATTTCAAGAAATTCATCAAAGAGTTTTTCGAAATAGAGTAATTCAGAATTTAATAAAAGGATGCCGCAAATATAAAAAGAAAGTGCTGCAATTGAAACAGAAACAGCGTGTTGAAAGCATAGTGGATACTGCTTTTAAGTTAAAACAAAAAATATTCATTTTCATTTTGAAGAGGATGAAAGTGTTGGATAAAACAATGAAGATTCTGAAAGACAAAAGTAAAAAAAAGACGTGTGAACAGAAGCAACTTTTGTAAAATCTTCAGTGGAAAATGGAAACATACATCTAATAGTGAACCTTTTTTTAATGAAGAGAGTTACTTCCAAGAAAATAGTTTACCATTTGCAGTTGATACTGGAGGTCGTTGCTACGAAGTTCAGAATGGTTGTCCTGTTGCAAAAGAGGAAATGGTTACTATTAGTGCAGAACAGTTAATAGCTGAAGAAGTGCAAGGGAAACGCACACAAGCTCCTGTGTATAAGTGGGGTTGTAGCAGTATTTGTAGTATTCGACAGGAATCTATTGATATAATGCGAAATTTGTTACGAGAATATACACAGAAAAGTGTAAAACAGAAGATTAGGTTGTTACAAACACTAGATCCTTGTAATGTAAGAAAATATACTGAGAAACATGGGCATTCTCTGGCTTGTCTTTCAAGAAAAGTGTGTAAAAGTGTTTTTCATCACTTAAGGATGTTAGCAGTACACCATTCAGAAATGCGGAAGTTTGTAAGGAAACTGTACTATGTAAAAAGTCCTGCATTATGTTTAGGTGAACTAGAATACAGCTCTTTTACACGGTTCTTTATCAGATGTACAAAAAAGTGTGATGATATTCCAGTTCCGATATTTTGGTTCAGAAGAGCAGTGTATAGAAAGTGAAAGTTTGACAATTACAGATGTTGAAGAAGATGGGAAAGTGATTATGATTGATCAGTTTGAAGAAGAAATTGGAAAGTTTAACATAGTGTGCTCTGAAATTCCAAACTATGTTTGTGTTTGTTGTCGACGTACTAATTATAAAACTCAAACTAGGAATGTTGATTTGTATTTGAAATCTGAAAAGAAGAATAATGATAAATGGAAAGAATTTGCAACTTACTTGTTAGTGGAAGGTCAATTTGAGTTAGGCAGTGATCAACGTATTTGTAAATATTGTTATAACAAATTAGAAGAGAACAAAATGCCCGCTAGAGCAGTACATAATAAGTTAGAATTAGTAGCTATTCCGGAGGAACTGGCAGATTTGAATACATATGAGTCAGTTCTAATTCAATCTGTTCATCCATTTCAAACTATAATTCGCATGGAGCCTAAAACAGGTAAACTGCCACCAACAGACTTACAAAGAGGGCTGAAAGGAAGAGTAGTGTACTTACCTTTGGATTTTAAGAAAAATATTGAAATTGTTGGTGGAGACAAAGATGAAAATGAAGCAGTAGTCATTCTAGTAAATGGAGTACCAACAAAGAGTCGGAAAATATGGCAAGAATTTGTGGATGTTAAAAAACTTCAAAAGGCTACGTTATATCTTGTGGAGAATAATATTTATTATAAAAGTGTAAATGTGGAACAACAGGTAATAAGTTTGGAAGATGAATCTGAAATTTCAAGTGGTCAAATAGAGAAAGTGGACAAGTCAAGGAGTGAAGAGATTTATGAACATTACACAATATGTCCTCTACATTCAAAAGAAGTAATAGGAAACAGTATTGAGTTATTTCAAATGAAAAAAGCAAAGGGAACTCCAATGAGTGTATGGGAGAAAAGCTTAGAAGCTCGTTGTTTTCCACAGCTGTTTCCTACTGGAGAAGGTGGACGATATGATGACCGACCTGTACGTATTCCAGCTTCAGAATATCGCTCAACAAGATTATACTCTGAAGATCCTAGATTCCGGCAGTGTATACCATATATATTTCACCTTTTGTTTGAAAGTGATCTGTCTTCTCTGTCCTATGCAGTGAACCACATACTGAAAACTGGAGTTCATCAATCACTTCTTTCAGCGAAAGAATTTGTGGAGAAAGTTCAACAAACAGATGAAAATTTAGAAGCACAGTTAATTAATTTGATGGCATGTCAACGAGGAACAAATGAGTATTGGTATCGTCGTCATGGAGAACTGAAGTGTATGTTACGGAACTTAGGTACACCAACATGGTTTGTGACACTTAGCTGTGCAGAGTATGCATGGGAAGATTTGCTTGAATTTCTACGAGAAGCAAATTCCAATATAAAGAATGTTGAAATGAAGACACCTGAGAACTGTGGGGTATATTAGCAAGACCCACGTTATGATTATCACTATGAGCGGCAGGAAACTGCCGCTAAAACGGCGATAATGGGCTTGCTAATATGCGTTATAGAATTCCAATAGAGCCCAGGTTAGATGTGCAGGACATCTAACCTGGGCTTCTATTGGAATTCTATAACGCATATTAGCAAGCCCATTATCGCCGCTTTAGCGGCAGTTTCCTGCCGCTAAAACAGCGATAATTTTAACGTGGGTCTTGCTAATATGCCCCTGTGTTCTTTGGATCCTGTAAATGTGTGCAGATATTTTAATCATAGGTTTCAAGCTATGATGTCTTTCATCTGCAATAAAAAGAATCCACCTCTTGGAGAAGTTACCGATTTCTTTTGGAGAAAGGAGTACCAAGCGAGAGGTGCTCCTCATATACATATGCTATTGTGGATCAAGGATGCACCTAAATTTGGAACTGATTCAGATGAAATAGTATTGTCTTTCATTGAACAGTATGTGACATGTGAGATTCCAAGAGAAGGAGGAGATAGAAGCTTGAGACAGCAAGTTTTACGTTTCCAAAGTCACCGTTGTGGAAAGTACTGCCGACGAAAATACAAGTCTAAAGGAAAATTTTATACCAAGTGTCGGTTTGGATTTCCACGTCCAGTAATTTCTAAAGGAAGAGTAAATTCTTTTTTTCTTCTGTAAGGCACACAATAACTCGCAAATCTCCAAAGAATACCTACAACTTGAAAAGAACAGAACTGTCAAAGTATATTAATGACTACAATCCGGTTATTTTAAAAATGTGGAATGCAAATATGGACATCCAGTATGTTGCAGACAACTCAATTGCTGTTGCACGCTACGTTACATCATATATAACGAAATCAGAAAAAACCGAGATGAAACAAATGTGGGAAGAAATTGCACAAGAGAAAAGCCTTAGCAAAAAATTGTACAGCTTTACTTTGAAAATGCTTTCCCACAGAGAAATTGGATCGTATGAATGTTCAGACCGCTTGTCCTCTTCAAGTTTATATTCAAAATCACGAGGGATCATTTGGGTAAGTTTAGGTCTTGCCTGCTCACGAAATAGAGTGTTGAAATCATTAGAAGAAATTGAATACTTAGCAGCAAATGAACCAGACAGTACAGAAATTCTTAAAACTAATATGTTGGATACATACTATCCGAAAAGGAGTCGACATCTGGAACAGCTATGTCTGTATGAAGTACTTCAACATTACAGCTTCAAAAGAAATGTTAAACAGAATTTAAAACAAGGAAAATATGCAGTACTTGGATGTCATGGATGTTTAGTAAAACACACAAAAGGTAACCTTATCAACCACAGGAAACTCAGTTGTGAAACTGCAGACAAGCGAGAATTTTACTATTTAGCACTTCTCCAACTGTTCAAACCATGGCGTAGCGAAAGTGAATTACTTGGAGATTTCGACTGCTACGAAGATTCTTTTAATGCATGTAAAGATAGCATTGCATGTTCAATTTTCCCTACATATTTAAAAATGTTGAATGATGAAGTTGAACAGGAAAAGACTATTACAGCTGAAGTTGCAAATGAAAGTTCTCAAGATAGTCAAAGTTCTGGTCCATGTAGTCAAGATCCACTTGGACAACCAATAGTGGAAAATGAAGCAGCGATTGCTATGCATGAAGTGGAAATTGCAATGCAACAAGCACAAGAGGAGAATATTACATTGGAAAAGTTAGAAGAACAAGTAAATATTGAACAGAAAGAAATATATGTACAAGTGAGAGAACAGATAGAACATGGTTTGTTGCATGAAAAAAAGAATGTGTATGTTCATCATTTAAACCTATTCTGATGTACATCAGTGGTCAAGCTGGAACGGGTAAAAGTTTTTTAATTAAAGTTTTGACCAGTTATCTTAAAAAAACTACTGGTTCACATTTATCTTGTGTAGTAACAGCTCCAACTGGATTAGCTGCGCACAATGTTAAAGGAAATACTTTGCATAGATTACTAATGTTACCAGTTGAGCATGATAATAAATTAGAAATCAGAAGTTGTCTGGAGAAGCTTCTTATGAAGTGTCAAGAGTGCTGAAGAAGATGAAACTTTTAATTATTGATGAGGTGAGCATGGTCTCAAACTTAATGCTTGCTTTCGTGCATTTAAGAATGCAACAGGTATTAAAAACAGATTACGACGTTCTCTTTGGAGGAAAACATTTAGGGGCCGATTCCGATCTCGGGCCGGAAATCTCTCCGACCGAGCCGGACCCGGAGAGATTTCCGACCGAATCGGACCCTGCAGTCCGACCGAACGAGTACGATGCGTCCGTATGCTATCGTACTCGAGTCGGTCGGACTCCCATTGAAGTCAATGGGAGCCGGTCGTACAACGCGTACGCGGGCTCCCATTGCCTCAATGGGTGCGAGGCGAACAAGGGCGCCCCCTACAGCGGGTACGCGGCAAAGCGACTCGCGCCGTACACGCACAGGTAGGGGGGACCCATGGGTCCCCCCTGTGTGCGACTCGCGTGGCTACGCGTACAGGGGGGTCCGACACGGACCCCCGAAGTACGGCTCCGACTGCTCTTTCGAGCCGGACGGCGCGTGTCGGTCGGACTGCTCGCGGCGCGCATTGTACTTACCCGGCCGGGGAACGTCTCCATTGCGCGGTGCGAGTCGTGTCCGAGCGAGTCGGTCGGAGCGGTTAGACCCGGGAACGAGTCGGTCGGAGCGGTTGGGACGCCCGAACGAGTCGGTCGGCGACTCGCATCGTACTCGCTCGTCCGGACGCGCGTACGAATCGGTCGGGAAATAGGGCTCCGAATCGGATCCGGTTATGCCGAATCCGATTCGGAGCCCTACCGGCCGAGATCGGAATCGGCCCCTTAATTGTATTTGGAGATCTGCTACAACTAACTCCTGTAAAAGGAGAACTAGTCTTTAAAACACTTCTACATGAAGACACTAGGAAATCTTTGGGAATTAATGGAAATGTGAATCTCTGGTTAAATTTTGAATATAAAGAACTCACTCAGAATATGCGACAAGCAAGTGATGAAGATTATGGAAATATTCTGAAAGATGTAAGAATTGGTGTTCTAAGCAAACATGGTAAACGAGCTTTACAAAGTCGTCTACTAAAGAACTTGTTTACAACTGAAAACACACCAGCAGCAGTACTGTACAAGAACATTGCAGAACAAAAGTCTATACTTTGCTTAATGCCTACACTGGAAGAGTGTTATATATTTAATCAAGAGCTTCTGTAATTGGAAAATCAAGAAATAATTCACATTGAAGCTATTGATAAAATCAAGCATCTTTCATATAAACTACAGACTAAATTGGATTCTTTGGAAAAGTCTGTATCAAAAACTGCTGGCTTAGAAAAAAAATTAGATGTATGTATAAACTGTCGGGTAATTTTGAAGCGTAATTTGAATATAGAACAAGGTTTAGTGAATGGAGCAATAGGGAAAGTTGTTGAATTTGTAAAATATCAAAACAGAAATGCAATTGAATTCTTGAAAATTAAATTTGATCAGATTGCAGAGGTGAAACAAATTGGGCGTGGTGCTGTACGTTTTTTGCTGGTAAAAGACTTGTATGTTCGTAGAAAACAGTTTCCTTTCTGTTTAGCATATGCAATAACCATTCATAAATCTCAAGGTTTAAGTGTAGATAATGCTTTAGTAAATGTTGGAAGAACTGTGTTTAAAGAGGGAATGGCATACGTTGCATTATCTCGAGTTAGAACATTGTCTGGTTTGTATTTAATTGATTTCGATGAAAACAAGGTTAGTGCTGATGTAAATTGTGTAAGAGAATATAATTGTTTAAGAAGACTTTATGCACCAACTTTAGGTGAATATCCTATTTATGAAAAACGTGCTGTGTGTTCAAAACGCAAACATGTTGATGAATCAAGTGTGGTTGAAAAGCAGAAAAAAATTCAAGAGAAAAGAAAAGATGCAAAGAAACAGAAAATACAAACAAGTGATGATGTTGTGGGATACCAATTAGAAAATGCTTCTGGTGTCAACTGCTATGGTAATGTTATTCTAAACATTATATTTTATCTAGAAGATCTTTATGGTGAAATTATGGAAAGTCAGGAAAAAAGATTATGTTCTGCACTTTATACTTTATTTGAACAATTGAGAACTGACAAGTAAGATCCATACTGCTTCTGGTATTCGACAACTCTTGGATACATGTACTGGATCTTTAACGTTCAGTCCTAATATACAACAAGATGCACAAGAGTTTCTGATGGTTATGCTTGGAGTATTAGAAGATGAAGGAATCCAGATTGAGAGTTTATTTGGACTCAGTTACAAATGGAATCACAAATGTGAACAGTGTTCATTAACTTCTAGTACTATAGTTGACAGAGAACGATTTCTATATTTAACAATACCTGACTGCAAATCTGTACCTTTTCCGAAATTAGTAAAAGAAGCAAATCATGATATGAAATGTTCTCGTTGTCAATCAGAAATGTTATCTACATTATGCCTAGAAAGATACGGAAAATATGTAATTTTAATGCTACAACGCTGTAGACCAAATGGAAGAAAAGTGGAAACGAAAATTAAAAATGTTGTTGCTAGTCAAGTATCTATTTCTGGAAGAACTTTCACAACACTGGCTATTGTTTTCCATGCTGGAGCTACTACCACATGTGGACATTATACTGTATATTTAAAATGCAAAAGTGGTTGGAGTCACTGCAACGATACACACTTGGAAATTAAACCGAGATTGCCTTATGAATTACCCAACTCATATTTGATTTTTCTGAAACAAAAATTTTAGATACATTATTCGGCCTAGAAGGAAAATGGGAAGATGCTTTAAGGAATTGATACTGGATGATTTAAAAATAAATAATTCCACACATTATTTGGCCTTGAGGAAAAATGTCAACAGAAACTACACAGTAAAGGTAAGATTTAAAAATTGGAAATAGTATTGGATGTGTTATTTGTGTTGATTTGTTATTGTGGTTGTAAGACATTAGTCATTTGTTTTATTTTAACAATCTAGTTGATTGGGTTTTTTTCCCCAGCTGTTTATGATGATACTACACTGACATCACTGTGAATAGTGAAGTTAAGTAGAATCTGATAACAGCAGAAAAAGGCAGAAAAATATGTTTTGAAAATGTTATATTATGTTGTATTATTTGATAAGTAACAGTGTAATTTGTGAAATATATTACATTACACAACCGTTTTACAGTTTATTTTCTTTTCTGTAGTGGAAAAGTCAGAAAAAACAGTGCTAATGACAAATGGCAGAATAATAGTTTAATATTTTAAAAAACAAAATCAAATTCACTGAAAAAACCATAGGTTTTACAGACGTTATAGTTAGAAATTAGCATTTAAAAAACCTTAGAAATTCACTGAAAAAACCATAGGTTTCAGGGACGTTATAGTTAGCTGGACATTTCACTTGTACAAAACCATAGAAATTCCACCGTTATAGTTAGTTCAGTTAACTATAATTCGCGCCCCCGCAATGCACTGCTCATGACGTCACATATTGCATCATTCATGGCATGGTCAGTGACATTTAAACACAAATGGGGCTGTCCCTAGTTGGGATTCCTACAGGTTCCTACAGAGATTCTAGAGATGCACGTCCAGTGGGGGCATCTCACAAAAAGTGAAGGACTGGCCTCACACACCACCTGGTGTCATGCTTCATCATAGGCCGTCCTCGCCCTCTAAAAACTTCATGTGATAGAGGGCGGGCATACACCTGGAGACAGGGATGCACTTCTAAAACTAAGTGGTGGCCCGTGAATTAGTGAGATGTGTTCTAAAAACCATTATACTTGTCCCCAAGTACTTTAATTAAGGGGCAAATGTATGGTATTAAAAGAAGTGAACGGTAATATGGGAAATCATTATCCCTTTACCGTAAAAAGTGGTCAACATGTTTCTGCTCTGCGTCCCAGATGGGTACATAGCATTCGTCAGGACCGGGATGAATGATGGGCTCTACCTTTCTGCACAATGTGTATGAAAGGATTATCACTCGAAAGACCGGGGGTGAGGATAACAGTTCCCCGTGTAGTGCAATGTTAAAAATTGAGAGTATCTGTAGGAGAAAAAGGAAACAAAAACACAAACAGACCGGACGTGTAAGTTTGGTAAATGCACAATACGCTATACGTATAACACCACACATTATGCTGCGCATGGTGGGGTCTAAGTGAAACACGTGTCAGTCATACGTGTTAACACTCCTGAGAAAAACTTATTTTTGCCGCTTACCCAGAACACTATCCTACTTACTCCATGGGAGGTCGAGGGTGGAAGGGCCTACTGTGACTTTTTCTGAAAAACACAATACACGAAAATATAGGCTCCTTAGATTGTGGCCCATTTCAAAAAGTAAAACATTCATACAAACATTCATATAAGTGCATGCCTCAAGTTGAGTACATGCACATGGAGCGTACCAATACGCTTCTACATTTATCCATGACATTCATACTCTTACTGTCATCTTCAGCGCTTCCAGCAGTCTCATCTATGGTCATCCGCTTCGCCTCCCCGTCATTAAATGATGGTGTGTGGGGAGCGAGTTTTTATACCCCTGCGCGCAGGTAATTTCTTCATTAATTGAAAGATAATTGTTACCACCAGTGTGGGATCCGGTGTACGACCGGCAAACTGCCTGGTTGCCTGATCATGGGCGAAGCTTCCGTCGGTGTACTCTGTCGAGGTAGCAGTGCCCATAGTACTGAAGGACGCGTGCGCTAACCTTGACACACCGCTCTCCTCCCCGTAAGGAAAAAGGATCTGCAGAAGTTCAGCCGGGAAACAATATATCCCTACACCACCGACGAACATTATGACAAACCACAAGAACAGGCCAAAAGACGCCCACCACACTTTAGACCGACTCCCCAGAAGTGGACCTTCAGTTCGGGTGAAGAAAGAAGTGACAGCAGTAGTGACGAGAGCACTGGCGGACAACACCCCAGAAGGAATCAGAATCCCCAACAACAAATGTTTAATCTACCCATGCACCCTTTTGGGTTCTGGCCACAACAGTTCTACCCACCCAGCTTTGGCTTCCAACAAGGTCCGCAGCCTTTTTTAGCCAGAGGCCAGGGAAGAGGAAGGGGCAGACAAAAAACAAAGAGTACCCCCAGAGTGCAATGGGAGAACGACCCGTCTACCAGCGAAGGAAAAGTTACACGGAGCAGAGGCAGAGGCATGAGCGGCACATCAACAATGAACAAGGAATGATGATTGTCGTAAACCTGAGTGATTATACAATCAATAGAGACGAAGAAGCCGTCCTCGCAAAAGGCTTGG
Source organism: Calotriton arnoldi (assembly GCA_963921515.1). Lineage (NCBI taxonomy): Eukaryota > Metazoa > Chordata > Amphibia > Caudata > Salamandridae > Calotriton > Calotriton arnoldi. The sequence continues at coordinate 42,945 of CAWUFW010017491.1, read as the reverse complement.
GCTTAGTCCCAACACCGAGAAATTATCCTTTTTTTCTCAACACCGAACTAGCACAGTTCTTTCAGAAAATAAAACTGAAAGATTTTTTTGGCAAGACACGAGGAACTGACTCAACATACGCAGACGACACCCAGCTCATCCTCTCCCTATCCATTCCCGTGTGATTTTTGAGTGTACCAGATCGTCTCGCAGGTTTCTGCTTCTCTTAAAAGCGAAAAGGGGAGGTTCCCACTGTCTTGTTCCGCTATTGAGTATCGCCCATTTCTTTTTAATGATATTCTGCACTTTATTAGATGTAGGTGTGTAAGTGGTCACACATACTAGACGGTCTGATTGTTCCTTTGTTGTAGTATCGAGCAGGGCTTCTCTGTTATTATTTCTTGCCCTTTTCTTGGCTCTCCTGACCATACGTTTTGGATAGTGTCTTGCCAGGAGTTTGGATTCCAGTTCTTCTGCCTGTTAGTGAAATGACTCTAGTTCTGAGCAGTTTCTTCGCACTCTTAGAAATTGACCCACAGGCAGATTCTGTCTTAGTGCCCTTGGATGATAGCTCTCATATAGTAGAAGGCTATTCCTGTCTGTTGGTTTAGAGTGCACTTTTGTGGAGATCCCTTCTGTTGTCAAGGTGATATCCAGGTCTAGGAAGATAGCATGGTTTTTCTCAATGGTATGAGTGAAGTTGAGATGGACGTCTTTGCTGTTGATCCACTCCACGAAAGTGCTGGCTTCCTCCAGTGTGCCATGCCACACGACAAAGATGTCGTCTATATACCGCTTCCACGTCTTCATCTGATGGTTGAAAGGGTTGTTGTCACTGAAGATGTGGTCTTCCTCAAACTGGTGGACGTAAAGGCACGCCAGACTCGGCGCGAAGGTGCTGCCCATTGACGTGCCTTTAATCTGGTGATATAGACTGTCTTTGAACTCGAAGAAGTTTTCAGTAAGAGCCAACTCTGCGCACTCCATAATGAAATGTGTCGGTGTAATGAAAGACCAGACCAATCTTGGATAAGGAGGATTTGTTCCACCACCTCCAAAGTCCGTCTCTGGGGAATACTCGTGTAGAGTGCTTCGATGTCCATAGTGATGAACAGGTCCTCCTCGGTGTTGATCTCAAGGTCCCTCAGGTGGCATAAGACGTCCTTCGTATCCTTCAAGTATGATGGAGAATTTTTCACGATGGGTCTTAGGAACCAATCGCAAAATTGGGATAAGGGTTCCAATACTGATCCGATGCCCGACACTATTGGTCTCCCTGGTGGTGGTGTCCTGTTTTTATGGATTTTGGGGAGCGTGTAAAATCTTGGTATTCTTGGTTCTGTGTTTATGAGGAATTCAGCCTCATGTTTCGTAATCCAATCACACGTCAACGCCTCATGAACCAGGCTCTTGATTTTGTTCATAATCCATATAGTCGGGTCATTCTGATGTATCTCGTAACTCGTAGCGTCAGATAGAAGACGTAGAGCACTCTTTTCTGTACATGGTATAGTTCATGAGAACTATAGCTCCACCCTTATCGGCTGGTTTGACTACCAGCTCATGGTTGTTTCTCAGTTTTTGGAGGGCTGTTCTCTCTCCCTTTGTCAGATTCTGGAATCCTTTAGTATTACTAAAGTCGATTGCTTCGACTTCTTTCAGTACTGCCTGTTCGAACGCGAGGACATTGCATGAGATGTTTTGAATAGGTGGAGTGAACGTAGACTTTTTTCGAAGGCCTGTGTTCGTTTTTTCCGTCATCAGTTCCTCGTGTCTTGCCAAAAAAATCTTTCAGTTTTATTTTCCGAAAGAACTGTGCTAGTTCGGTGTTGAGAAAAAAAGGATCATTTCTCGGTGTTGGGACGAAGCCCAAGCCTTTTGCGAGGACGGCTTCTTCGTCTCTATTGATTGTATAATCACTCAGGTTTACGACAATCGTCATTCCTTGTTCATTGTTGATGTGCCGCTCATGCCTCTGCCTCTGCTCCGTGTGACTTCTCCTTCGCTGGTAGACGGTCCGTTCTCCCATTGCACTCTGGGGGTACTCTTTGTTTTTTGTCTGCCCCTTCCTCTTCCCTGGCCTCTGGCTAAAAAAGGCTGCGGACCTTGTTGGAAGCCAAAGCTGGGTGGGTAGAACTGTTGTGGCCAGAACCCAAAAGGGTGCATGGGTAGATTAAACATTTGTTGTTGGGGATTCTGATTCCTTCTGGGGTGTTGTCCGCCAGTGCTCTCGTCACTACTGCTGTCACTTCTTTCTTCACCCGAACTGAAGGTCCAGTTCTGGGGAGTCGGTCTAAAGCGTGGTGGGCGTCTTTTGGCCTGTTCTTGTGGTTTGTCATAATGTTCGTCGGTGGTGTAGGGATATATTGTTTCCCGGCTGAACTTCTGCACATCCTTTTTCCTTACGGGGAGGAGAGCGGTGTGTCAAGGTTAGCGCACGCGTCCTTCAGTACTATGGGCACTGCTACCTCGACAGAGTACACCGACGGAAGCTTCGCCCATGATCAGGCAACCAGGCAGTTTGCCGGTCATACACCGGATCCCACACTGGTGGTAACAATTATCTTTCAATTAATGACGAAATTACCAGCGCGCAGGGGTATAAAAACTCGCTCCCCACACATCATCATTTAACGACGGGGAGGTGAAGCGGATGACCATAGATGAGACTGCTGGAAGCGCAAAAGATGACAGTAAGAGTATGAATGTCATGGATAAATGTAGAAGCGTATTGGTACGCTCCATGTGCATGTACTCAACTTGAGGCATGCACTTATATGAATGTTTGTATGAATGTTTTACTTTTTGAAATGGGCCACAATCTAAGGAGCCTATATTTCCGTGTATTGTGTTTTTCAGAAAAAGTCACAGTAGGCCCTTCCACCCTCGACCTCCCATGGAGTAAGTAGGATAGTGTTCTTGGGTAAGCGGCAAAAATAAGTTTTTCTCAGGAGTGTTAACACGTATGACTGACACGTGTTTCACTTAGACCCCACCATGCGCAGCATAATGTGTGGTGTTATATGTATAGCGTATTGTGCATTTACCAAACTTACACGTCCGGTCTGTTTGTGTTTTTGTTTCCTTTTTCTCCTACAGATACTCTCAATTTTTAACATTGCACTACACGGGGAACTGTTATCCTCACCCCCGGTCTTTCGAGTGGTAATCCTTTCATACACATTGTGCAGAAAGGTAGAGCCCATTATTCTTCCCGGTCCTGACGAATGCTATGTACCCATCTGGGACGCAGAGGCGAAACATGTTGACCACTTTTTACGGTAAAGGGATAATGATTTCCCATATTACCGTTCACTTCTTTTAATACCATACATTTGCCCCTTAATTAAAGTACTTGGGGACAAGTATAATGGTTTTTAGATCACATCTCACTAATTCACGGGCCACCACTTAGTTTTAGAAGTGCATCCCTGTCTCCAGGTGTATGCCCGCCCTCTATCAAACGAAGTTTTTAGAGGGCGAGGACGGCCTATGATGAAGCATGACACCAGGTGGTGTGTGAGGCCAGTCCTTCACTTTTTGTGAGATGCCCCCACTGGACGTGCATCTCTAGAATCTCTGTAGGAACCTGTAGGAATCCCAACTAGGGACAGCCCCATTTGTGTTTAAATGCTATATAGGAGGCTGGCTGGTCCCTAGGCCCTGCGCCTCTAGTTCCCTTCCCTAGTTCAACACTAGGGCTAGTGTGTGTAATGGTCAGTGACATCACTGATGACATCACTGATGACATCTCAAATGACATCACTGATGACATCATCCACATGATAATCTGATGCACCTCATCACACCCTAATATAACCTTTAATACACCCACTGTAAAATACACACTACCATTTTCGAAAGCATCCACACACCAATACCAGTTACTACATACTCACTCACTGATTCCTATGTCTGCACACACATCCACTCATTCACCTATACAATCACTTATACATGCAGTCACGTATCAATACAACACTATCATATGCAGTCATACACCTATTCAGACACTCACACACCGCCACTCATCCATGGAGTTACTCACACACCTAGTCAGTCATGCAAAGAATCAATCACACTCCCATTTACTCACCTAAACAGTTATACACACACCACCTCACTAATTCATACAGACAGTAACGTATAGTTACTCTCTTATGTAATCACTGAAACAAGTACAGACTCATCCATACATGCCACTCTCGCAATCACTCAGTCTCACATATAGTTATTTATATACACCATCACTCACATATACTGCCTTTTACATATGTAGTTACTCACATATGTACCACTGAGACATCCATTCACTCACCAACACACCCATACACACACTCACCCACCTATACAGCTGTTTCCACATGCACTCTTGAACCCATACACCCAGTGAATCAACCACTCACACATCTCTGCAGAGTCACACACCTCCAACCCACCCACACACACACTCAGTCCCCCATATAAATAGTCAAGCAAACAATCAATAACCCATATAGACACTCATGTAGCTACTGACCAACCCATGTAGCAGCTTAAACAACAACAGACAGACTGATACAGACATTCACACAGTTTAGTCACTAACTCATGCATTCAGTAAGACACGTTTAATGAGTCACTTATATAATCAGTTACATACCTCCTAAATCCTCCATCCAGACACTTATACACCAACTCATTCTTCAATACACCTTGCCATATATATAAAACATATTTAAACTTTACAGAAACACACAGTCACTGGATGATGTCATCAGTGATGTCATTTGAGATGTCATCAGTGATGTCAGCAGTGATGTCACTGACCATGCCATGAATGATGTAATATGTGACGTCATGAGCAGTGCATTGCGGGGCGCGAGTTATAGTTAACTGTACTAACTATAACGGTGGAATTTCTATGGTTTTGTACGAGTGAAATGTCCAGCTAACTATAACGTCCCTGAAACCTATAGTTTTTTCAGTGAATTTCTAAGGTTTTTTAAATGCTAATTTCTAACTATAACGTCTGTAAAACCTATGGTTTTTTCAGTGATATATATATATATATATATATATATATATATATATATATATATATATATTCACTGAAAAAACCATAGGTTTTAGGGACAGTTATAGTTACAAATTAGCATTAAAAAACCTTTGAAATTCACTGAAAAAACCATAGGTTTCAGACACGTTATAGTTACAAATTAGCATTTAAAAACCTTTGAAATTCACTGAAAAAACCATAGGTTTTAGGGACAGTTATAGTTACTTGGACATTGCACTCGTACAAAACCCGTGAAATTCCCCGTTATAGTTAGTCCAGGTAACTATAACTCGCGCCCCGCAATGCACTGCTGATGACGTCACTTATTACATCACTCATGACATGGTCAGTGACATCACTGATGACATCACTGATGACATCTCAAATGACATCACTGATGACATCATCCAGTGACTGTGTGTTTCTGTAAAGTTTAAATATTTTTAATATATATAGGAAAAGACGTATTGAAGAATGAGTGGGTGTGTAAGTGTCTGTATGGATGATTTAGTAGGTGTGTGACTGACTGTATAAGTGAGTGATTTAATGTATCTTACTGAATGCATGGGTTAGTGACTAAACTGGGTGAATGTCTGTATCCGTCTGTCTGTTGCTGTGTAAGTGGCTGCATATGTTTGTGAATAGCTACATGAGTGTCTATTTGAGTTATTGAATGCTTGTGTGAGTATCTGTATGGGTGCCTGAGTGTTTGTGTGGGAGGGGTGTGTGCGACTCTGTGCATAGATGTGTGAGTGGGCGATTCACTGGGTGGATAGTTTCAAGAGTGCATCTATGATAGACTGTATGAGTGGATATGTGTGTGTAAGAGTGTGGTAGTGAGTGAATGTATGTGCCAGTGGTACATGTGTGAGTAACTACATATGTGAAAGGCAGAATATATGTGTGTTATAGTATTTAAATGGCTATAAGTGAGAGTGTGTGATAGTGAGAGTGGCTGTATGGATGCGTGTGTGCTTGTATCAGTTATTGTATAAGAGCGTAAGAATGTGCTAGTATTTGTATGATTAAGTGAGCTGGTGTGTGTATAACTGTATAGGTGAGTAAATGGCAGTGTGTTTAATTATTTGCATGACTGACTAGGTGTGTGAGTACCTCTATGGATGAGTGGCGGTGTTTGAGTGTTTATATAGGAGTAAGAGTGCATATGATAGTCCTGTACTGAGTGACCATAAGTATGAGTGACTGTACGGGTGAGTGAGTGGATGTGTGTGTGTAGACCTAAGAATCAGTGAGTGGGTATGTAGTTATTGGTGTTGGAGTGTCTATGGTTTTGCGAATGGCAGTCTGTAATTTAGAGTGGGTGTATCAAAAGTTATATTAGGGTGTGAGGAGCTGCATCAGATTATCACAAGGATGATGTCATCAGTGATGTCATTTGAGATGTCATCAGTGATGTCATCAGTGATGTCACTGACCATGTCATGAGTGATGTAATAAGTGACGTCATCAGCAGTGCATTGCGGGGCGCGAGTTATAGTTACCTGGACTAACTATAACGGGGGAATTTCACGGGTTTTGTACGAGTGCAATGTCCAAGTAACTATAACTGTCCCTAAAACCTATGGTTTTTTCAGTGAATTTCAAAGGTTTTTTAAATGCTAATTTGTAACTATAACGTGTCTGAAACCTATGGTTTTTTCAGTGAATTTCAAAGGTTTTTTTAATGCTAATTTGTAACTATAACTGTCCCTAAAACCTATGGTTTTTTCAGTGAATTTCAAAGGTTTTTAAATGCTAATTTGTAACTATAACGTGTCTGAAACCTATGGTTTTTTCAGTGAATTTCAACGGTTTTTTAAATGATAATATTTAGTTGTAAGATTTTTTACATGTATTGTTTTGATACTAATTTTCTACAGATGTTTATCTGTTTAATTTACATATTTTGTTTTTCAAAAAATATTTATATATTTGTAATATAAATCGCAAAAAATGTTTTCGAAAATATTGTAACATAAATATTTTTTGTTTTGTTTTATAATTTGTTAATAAATGTAAAAAAAAATTATTTTTTTTTTTTTTGGAGTCGCGCACCGGCAGCGTACCTTACAAGATCAGTGCGCGAATTGTACCCGCCATTTTCTTAAAGTCGTGAAGGATCCGCGTAGGGTGTGCGATGGATGCGTGTATTATAGTTACGTGATATGCGTATGTTGCGTGTTGTGCGCGATTAGTATGCGACCGGTTCACGCTTCCTACGTTTACACATTCGTGACACATGCGCATTATACTACGCGGCTCTTGCGCGGACACGCGCCCCGCGTGACGTCATATGCGTGCTGTACGCGCTGTGTACGCGACTCCCGCGAATTTTTATATGTTCTAAAATGACATATATATGTCTTTAATACACATATTAGGGCCAGACATTATCTTACTTATGCATAAAAATAATTTATTTTTACATGTAATAAAGTTATTTTACTTTTAAATGCAATTTCGCTACTTCGCGTTGGGTGCGTGCTGCGTGTGCGCACGGTACGCGGATCCCATGTGACTTAAAAAAAAAGCTTTTGATTGGTTGATAACATTTCCCATTGTAACTATTGAAGGACCCCACCCATTTCCATCATTCTTCTTTGAGCTTCTTTGGAGACACATCTCTGCATTGAAGAAGAACTGCTATATCTGAAATAAGAAGATGGCTTCTTCACAACAGCAAGAAGAGGAGTCACAACATTCTTCAGAAGAAGAATTTGTGCAAGAGGACCCACGTCCACAAAGGCATGTATCGGTGGTGTGGAAGTTTTTCACTTTTCCAGAGGGCCAAAAGAAGGTTAATGCAACGAAAGTCAGCTGCCGGATCTGTGAGAGGGTGCTGTCTAGAGGTAGTGCTGACAAGAAATATTCTTGTGGTACTGCCTCTATGTACAAGCATTTGAAAACAATCCATCCACTGAACCTGGCTCGGGAGGAGTCTCGTAGAGCTGCATTGAAACAACAACCAGTTCCTTCTACATCTGGTACTGCTACACCTTCAACATCTTTGGACATACGTCCTGAATTTGCCTTCTTAAAACAGCACTGTGTGAAGTGCAACAAACTCATTTCCTATGGCGAACAATCCGTGGAAGCTGTTTGTGCTGCACAGCGCAATCACCACTGTTAGACTTTTTTTTTTTGTGTGTTTTCCAGGAATGAAATGTAATTCCTGAGGTTTCCTGTTTTTTTCCTTTTTTTTGTTTATTATTTCCTAAAAAACACCAAAAAAAAAAATAATAGTTCAAAAAATCCCCAAAAATATAAAAAAAAAAGAAAAAAAAGTTCTTTTCAGAACTAACTTCTCTGGTTAAAGAAAGAACTATATTTGTTTGTTAATGTGTGAAAGGTTGGTTAATGTATATTTATAACTTAGAGAGTGCCTGGGTGAATGTATAAGTGTTTTGGTTTTGGCGCAACGAATGGCTTTGTGGGTGTTGCTGAATAAGTCAACAGAAGACTGCAAGGGGACTGACAGGATGTTTGCTGCAGTGTATGGATACTGACTGGGGATTTGAAGGTGTGAAAGACAAGTGTGTAGGTGGTTAGAGAACCGCATGCATAGTGGATAGGGGTTTGAAACAGTCTATGTGCTAAGACCTGGTTCACTGAATGAATACTTGGGTACTGACTGAACGATTAGAGTACTGCAAGGAGAGTGCCTAGGTGAATGTATAAGTGGTTGGGTTTTGGCGCAGCGAATGGATTTGTACGTGTTGCTGAATGAGTCAACAGAGGACTGCAAGGGGAGTGACAGGATGTTTGCTGTAGTGTATGGTTAGTTAGTGGGGATTTGAAGGTGTGAAAGACAAGTGTGTAGGTGGTTAGAGAACCACATGCATAGTGATTAAGGGTTTGAAGCAGTCTATGTGCTAAGGCCTAAGTCACTGAATGAGTACTTGGGTACAGAATGAACGATTAGAGTACTACAAGGAGAGTGCCTGGGTGAATGTATAAGTGGTTGGGTTTTAGCGCAGCGAATGGATTTTTAGGTGTTGCTGAATGAGTCAACAGAGGACTGCAAGGGGAGTGACAGGATGTTTGCTGGAGTGTATGGATACTGACTGGGGATTTGAACGTGTGAAAGACAAGTGTGTAGGTGGTTAGAGAACCGCATGCATAGTGGTTAAGGGTTTGAAGCAGTCTATGTGCTAAGGCCTGGGTCACTGAATGAGTACTTGGGTACAGAATGAACGATTAGAGTACTACAAGGAGAGTGCCTGGGTGAATGTATAAGTGGTTGAGTTTTGGCGCAGCGAATGGATTTTTAGGTGTTGCTAAATGAGTCAACAGAGGACTGCAAGGGGAGTGACAGGATGTTTGCTGGAGTGTATGGATACTGACTGGGGAATTGAAGGTGTGAAAGACAAGTGTGTAGGTGGTTAAAGAACCGCATGCATAGTGGATAGGGGTTTGAAGCACTCTATGTGCTAAGGCCTGTGTCACTGAATGTGTACTTGGGTACTGACTGAACGATTAGAGTACTGCAAGGAGAGTGCCTGGGTGAATGTATAAGTGTTTAGTTTTTGGCGCAGCGAATGGATTTGTAGGTGTTGCTGAATGAGTCAACGGAGGACTGCAAGTGTAGTGACAGGATGTTTGCTGGAGTGTATGGATAGTGACTGGGGAATTGAAGGTGTGAAAGACAAGTGTGTAGGTGGTTAGAGAACTGCATGCATAGTGGATAGGGGTTTGAAACAGTCTATGTGCTAAGGCCTGGGTCACTGAATGAGTACTTGGGTATAGACTGAACGATTAGAGTAGTACAAGGAGAGTGCCTGGGTGAATGTATAAGTGGTTTGGTTTTGGCGCAGCGAATGGATTTTTAGGTGTTACTGAATGAGTCAACAGAGGACTGCAAGGGTAGTGACAGGATGTTTGCTGGAGTGTATGGATACTGACTGGGGATTTGAAGGTGTGAAAGACAAGTGTGTAGGTGGTTAGAGAACCGCATGCATAGTGGATAGGGGTTTGAAACAGTCTATGTGCTAAGGCCTGGTTCACTGAATGAATACTTGGGTACAGACTGAACGATTATAGTAGTACAAGGAGAGTGCCTGCGTGAATGTATAAGTGGTTTGGTTTTTGCGCAGCGAATGGATTTTTAGGTGTTGCTGAATGAGCCAACAGAAGACTGCAAGGGGAGTGACAGGATGTTTGCTGCAGTGTATGGATACTGACTGGGGAATTGAAGGTGTGAAAGACAAGTGTGTAGGTGGTTAGAGAACTGCATGCATAGTGGATAGGGGTTTGAAACAGTCTATGTGCTAAGGCCTGGGTCACTGAATGAGTACTTCGGTATAGACTGAACGATTAGAGTAGTAGAAGGAGAGTGCCTGGGTGAATGTATAAGTGGTTGGGTTATTTGCGCAGGAAATGGATTTTTAGGTGTTGCTGAATGAGTCAACAGAGGACTGCAAGGGGAGTGACAGGATGTTTGCTGGAGTGTATGGATACTGACTGGGGATTTGAACGTGTGAAAGACAAGTGTGTAGGTGGTTAGAGAACCGCATGCATAGTGGTTAAGGGTTTGAAGCAGTCTATGTGCTAAGGCCTGGGTCACTGAATGAGTACTTGGGTACACACTGAACGATTAGAGTAGTACAAGGAGAGTGCCTGGGTGAATGTATAAGTGGTTGGGTTTTGGCGCAGCGAATGGATTTTTACGTGTTGCTGAATGAGTCAACAGAGGACTGCAAGGGTAGTGACAGGATGTTTGCTGTAGTGTATGGATACTGTTTGGGGATTTGAAGGTGTGAAAGACAAGTGTGTAGGTGGTTAGAGAACCGCATGCATAGTAATTAAGGGTTTGAAGCAGTCTATGTGCTAAGGCCTAAGTCACTGAATGAGTACTTGGGTACAGATTGAACGATCAGAGTAGTACAAGGAGAGTGCCTGGGTGAGTGTATAAGTGGTTGGGTTTTGGCGCAGCGAATGGATTTGTAGGTGTTGCTGAATGAGTCAACAGAGGACTGCAAGGGGAGTGACAGGATGTTTGCTGGAGTGTATATATACTGACTGGGGATTTGAACGTGTGAAAGACAAGTGTGTAGGTGGTTAGAGAACCGCATGCATACTGGTTAAGGGTTTGAAGCAGTCTATGTGCTAAGGCCTGGGTCAGTGAATGAGTACTTGGGTACAGACTGAACGATTAGAGTAGTACAAGGAGAGTGCCTGGGTGAATGTATAAGTGGTTGGGTTTTGGCGCAGCGAATGGATTTTTACGTGTTGCTGAATGAGTCAACAGAGGACTGCAAGGGTAGTGACAGGATGTTTGCTGGAGTGTATGGATACTGTTTGGGGATTTGAAGGTGTGAAAGACAAGTGTGTAGGTGGTTAGAGAACAGCATGCATAGTGATTAAGGGTTTGAAGCAGTCTATGTGCTAAGGCCTAAGTCACTGAATGAGTACTTGGGTACAGAATGAACGATTAGAGTACTACAAGGAGAGTGCCTGGGTGAATGTCTAAGTGGTTGGGTTTTGGCGCAGCGAATGGATTTTTAGGTGTTGCTGAATGAGTCAACAGAGGACTGCAAGGGGAGTGACAGGATGTTTGCTGGAGTGTATGGATACTGACTGGGGATTTGAACGTGTGAAAGACAAGTGTGTAGGTGGTTAGAGAACCGCATGCATAGTGGTTAAGGGTTTGAAGCAGTCTATGTGCTAAGGCCTGGGTCACTGAATGAGTACTTGGGTACACACTGAACGATTAGAGTAGTACAAGGAGAGTGCCTGGGTGAATGTATAAGTGGTTGGGTTTTGGCGCAGCGAATGGATTTTTACGTGTTGCTGAATGAGTCAACAGAGGACTGCAAGGGTAGTGACAGGATGTTTGCTGTAGTGTATGGATACTGTTTGGGGATTTGAAGGTGTGAAAGACAAGTGTGTAGGTGGTTAGAGAACCGCATGCATAGTAATTAAGGGTTTGAAGCAGTCTATGTGCTAAGGCCTAAGTCACTGAATGAGTACTTGGGTACAGATTGAACGATCAGAGTAGTACAAGGAGAGTGCCTGGGTGAGTGTATAAGTGGTTGGGTTTTGGCGCAGCGAATGGATTTGTAGGTGTTGCTGAATGAGTCAACAGAGGACTGCAAGGGGAGTGACAGGATGTTTGCTGGAGTGTATGGATACTGACTGGGGATTTGAACGTGTGAAAGACAAGTGTGTAGGTGGTTAGAGAACCGCATGCATAGTGGTTAAGGGTTTGAAGCAGTCTATGTGCTAAGGCCTGGGTCACTGAATGAGTACTTGGGTACAGACTGAACGATTAGAGTAGTACAAGGAGAGTGCCTGGGTGAATGTATAAGTGGTTGGGTTTTGGCGCAGCGAATGGATTTTTACGTGTTGCTGAATGAGTCAACAGAGGACTGCAAGGGTAGTGACAGGATGTTTGCTGGAGTGTATGGATACTGTTTGGGGATTTGAAGGTGTGAAAGACAAGTGTGTAGGTGGTTAGAGAACAGCATGCATAGTGATTAAGGGTTTGAAGCAGTCTATGTGCTAAGGCCTAAGTCACTGAATGAGTACTTGGGTACAGAATGAACGATTAGAGTACTACAAGGAGAGTGCCTGGGTGAATGTCTAAGTGGTTGGGTTTTGGCGCAGCGAATGGATTTTTAGGTGTTGCTGAATGAGGCAACAGAGGACTGCAAGGGGAGTGACAGGATGTTTGCTGGAGTGTATGGATACTGACTGGGGATTTGAACGTGTGAAAGACAAGTGTGTAGGTGGTTAGAGAACCGCATGCATAGTGGTTAAGGGTTTGAAGCAGTCTATGTGCTAAGGCCTGGGTCACTGAATGAGTACTTCGGTACTGAATGAACGATTAGAGTACTACAAGGAGAGTGCCTGGGTGAATGTATAAGTGGTTGGGTTTTGGCACAGCGAATGGATTTTTAGGTGTTGCTGAATGAGTCAACATAGGACTGCAAGGGTAGTGACAGGATGTTTGCTGTAGTGTATGGTTAGTTAGTGGGGAATTGAAGGTGTGAAAGACAAGTGTGTAGGTGGTTAGAGAACCGCATGCATAGTGATTAAGGGTTTGAAGCAGTCTATGTGCTAAGGCCTAAGTCACTGAATGAGTACTTGGGTACTGAATGAACGATTAGAGTACTACAAGGAGAGTGCCTGGGTGAATGTATAAGTGGTTTGGTTTTGGCGCAACGAATGGATTTTTAGGTGTTGCTGAATGAGGCAACAGAGGACTGCAAGTGTAGTGACAGGATGTTTGCTGGAGTGTATGGTTAGTGACTGGGGAATTGAAGGTGTGAAAGACAAGTGTGTAGGTGGTTAGAGAACTGCATGCATAGTGATATACGGGTTTGAAGCAGTGTATGTGCTAAGGCCTGGGTCACTGAATGAGTACTTGGGTACAGACTGAACGATTAGAGTAGTACAAGGAGAGTGCCTGGGTGAATGTATAAGTGGTTGGGTTTTGGTGCAGCGAATGGATTTGTAGGTGTTGCTGAATGAGTCAACAGAGGACTGCAAGGGGAGTGACAGGATGTTTGCTGGAGTGTATGGATAGTGACTGGGGAATTGAAGGTGTGAAAGACAAGTGTGTAGGTGGTTAGAGAACCGCATGCATAGTGGATATGGGTTTGAAGCATTGTATGTGCTAAGGCCTAGGTCACTGAATGAGTACTTGGGTACTGACTGAACGATGAGAGTACTGCAAGGAGAGTGCCTGGCTGAATGTATAAGTGTTTGGGTTTTGGCGCAGCGAATGGATTTGTAGGTGTTGCTGAATGAGTCAACAGAGGACTGCAAGGGGAGTGACAGGATGTTTGCTGGAGTGTATGGATAGTGACTGGGGAATTGAAGGTGTGAAAGACATGTGTGTAGGTGGTTAGAGAACTGCATGCATAGTGGATAGGGGTTTGAAGCAGTCTATGTGCTAAGGCCTGGGTCACTGAATGAGTAGTTGGGTACAGACTGAACGATTAGAGTAGTACAAGAAGAGTGCCTAGGTGAATGTATAAGTGTTTGGGTTTTGGTGCAGCGAATGGCTTTGTAGGTGTTGCTGAATGAGTCAACAGAGGACTGCAAGGGGAGTGACAGGCTGTGTCCTGGAGTGTATATATAGTGACTGGGGAATTGAAGGTGTGAAAAACATGTGTGTAGGTGGTTAGAGAACCGCATGCATAGTGGATAGGGGTTTGAAGCAGTCTATATAGTAAGGCCTGGGTCACTGAATGAGTACTTGGGTACAGACTGAACGATTAGAATACTGGAAGGAGAGTGCCTGGGTGAATGTATAAGTGGTTGGGTTTTGACACAGTGAATGAATTACTACATGGTGCTGGATGGCTGATTGGAAAAGTACAATTACAAAGACTCACTAGCCTGAAAGCAGTTAGGTGACTACATACATTTTACAAATTTCAGTACAACACTGCTAGTGTGAATGCCTGACTCATTCTGCAAATCCATAAGCAGTAATTTAGTTGTACTACAAGGTAACTTAATCATATAAATTAAAACACCCACAGAGCATCTTTCCAGATATATCTACACCGTCCATCCCCCTTTCTTCACCAGTGTCCTCTCACAGACCATTTTTCATTTTAATACTTAGTTAATTTTACCTTCACAGTAATAGTTATAAAAAACACTAATCATATTTCCCACTTGTTTTGTTAACTAAAATTTCTGAAAAATTAAAAATTGTAGAATTAGGATCTGTAAAAGAGAAGAAAAAATCGTTATAATATATAATATTATATTTTTTATAACACAACATAATTTTCACATTTTATAAATTATTTTCTTTGTCTTTTTGCTGTTCTCAGAATACATTGAATTTCACTACAAATAGTGATTTCAATGTTACTCATCACATAACAGCGGGCAAAAAAACAAAACAATCAATAAGATTGTTTTAAAAACCCAAAACTACTTGTAAAATATTTTAAATATACTTAACTATTTATGAACATTACATAAAAACTTCCTGCTCAATAACATACCATATAATACAAATTACAGGTATATGAAATGTTCTCTCCTAAGAAAATGTTGTAACTTGAAATTCTATACACAGTAAATGTTTTTCTTTCAAAATATATGCTGAGAGGATGTGCAAGAAAAAGTCCATAATTAAAATATATACTTTTCCTCTAGGCCAAATAGTTTTTTGAAATCCTTTAAATTAAAATTGTCCAATAGTAATCATATTAAGAAATATCAATAAATTCTTCAGAGGTTGAATTATGTTCCTAAAACTTTGGTTTTAAAAATATTAAGTATGAATTTGGTAATTCACTAGGCAAACGTTGTTTAAAATACAATTGAGCATCATTACAATATGTCCATCCTTTATTGCATTTTAAATACACAGTGTAATGTCCAGATGTTGTAGAAGGACCATGATGGAAAATAATTGATACTGCTACAAAAGTCCTTCCGGATATAGATAGTTGACTTGCTACAAAATGTTTAATTAAAGTTTCCAATTTTCTTCCATCAGCTCTACAACGTTGTATCATTAAAATTATGTATTGTCCAAATCTTTGTATAAATAATGTTGATAACATTTGTGATTTGCATTGGCTACACTCCATGTTTTGATTTGCTGCTTTAACTAGTTTATTGAAAGACACTGTTTTACAGTCTGGTAATGTCAAATATATAAATCTTTCAGTATCTATGTTAGTTGTACATGTAAACATACAATTTTCACATTCATGTTCCCATTTATAACGAAGGCCAAAAAGATTTTCAATTTGTATTCCCTCATTTTCTAATACTGTAAGCATATACATTAGAAATTCCTGAGCGTCTTGTTGAATATCCTGCGTAAATTGTGTACAACCAGAACATATATCCAAAAGATTACGAATATGAGAAACACTTTGTAATTTCCTTTTCTTAGTGTTCAATTTTTCATAAAAACAATGCAATATGGAACAAAATCTTTTTCACGATTTTCCATGATTTGCTGTTGCAAACTTTCTAGAAAAAAACTACATTGACCACTACATTAGCATAGCAGTTGATACCTGAACTGTTTTCTAACTGATACCCAACAATCTCTTCAATACTATCCTTTTTCTTTTTGCTTGCAATATGAACATTATCTTCATTTTTTTCCTTCTGTATAACTTCACTACAGATATTCTCATATCTTCTTTTTCGATGTACTACACACTTTTCAAATACAGGATATTCACCTAAATTTGGAGTATACGCTCTTCTTAACCTATTATACTCTTTTACACAGTTTGCATCTGCAGTAATCTTTGACTCATCAAAATCAATCAAAAACAATCCAGATAAAGTTCTGACTCGGGACAAAGCAACATATGCCATACCCTCTTTAAACACGCTACTTCCAATGTTCACCAAAGCACTGTCTACACTCAATCCTTGAGATTTATGAATAGTGACTGCATATGCCAAAGAAAGTGGAAATTGTTTCCTACGGACATACAAATCTTTAACAAGCAAAAAACGAACAGAACAACGACCAATTTGTTTTACTTCTTCAATTTGATCAAATTTAATTTTTAAAAATTCAATTCCATCTGTTTTTTGATAATTAACAAAATTCACAACTTTCCCCATTGCTCCATTAACTAAACCTTTTTCCACATCCAAATTACGCCGTAAAATTACTCGACAGTTGACACATAGATATAAATTCTTTTCTAAACCAGCAGTTTTAGATATGGATTTTTCTAAAGAATCCAATTTTTTTTTCAATTTGTCCGTCAAAATAATAGTAATTCCTTCATGCTCTATTTTATCAATGGCTTCCATTTTTTGATTTCTTGATTTTCTAGCTTCAAAAGTTGTTCATTGAAAATAGAACACTCACGGAGTGTTGGCATTAAACAAATTATAGATTTACTTTCAGCAATTTTCATATACATTTTTTCTGGAACTATATTTTCATTTGGAAACAAATTCTTAAATAGTCGACTTTGCAAAGCTTGTTTGCCTTCTTCTCTGAGAACTCCAATTCTTATATCTTGAAGTATAGATCCATAATTAACATCATTTGCCTGTCGCATATTTGTAATGAGTTCTTTGTATTCAAAATATGACCAAATATTAACGTTGCCAACACTTCCCAAAGACTTTCTGGTGTCTTCATGCACAAGTGTTTTAAATACTGGTTGTCCTTTTACAGGAGTAAGTTGCAGAAGATCTCCAAAAACTATGACATGTTTTCCTCCAAATAAGACATCATATTCTGTTTTAAGAATTTGCTGCATTCTTAAATGCACAAAAGCAAGCATTAAGTTTGAGACCATGCTTACTTCATCAATAATTAGAAGTTTCATTTTCTTTAGCACTCTTGAAACTTCATAACAAGCTTCTCCAGATAGCTTATGATATTCCAATTTGTTTTCATGCTCTACAGGTAGCATAAGTAAACGATGCAATGTAATTCCTTTAATATTGTGTGCTGCCAACCCAGTTGGAGCAGTTACAACACAAGACAAATGTGAGTCAGTTGTTTTCTGCAGATAACTGGTCAATACTTTAATTAAGAAACTTTTTCCTGTTCCAGCTTGACCACTGACATACATTCGGATAGGTTGAAATGATGTGCATGTGCATTCTTTCTTTTCATGAAGAAATCCATGGTCAATCTGTTGTCTCACTTGCTGATATATTTCTTTCTGTTCAATATTTAGTTGTTCTTCCAAGTTTCCTAAGTCCATAATATCTTCTTGAGCTTGATGCATTGCTGTTTCCACCTCATTCATTGCGATTGCTGCTTCATTTTGAACAATTGGTTGTCCTAGTGGATCTTCACTCAGTGGAGCAGAACTTTGACTGTCTTGAGAACTGTCTCTAGCAATCTCAGCTGCAATAGTAGCTTCTTGATCCATTTCATCGTTCAACATTTTCAGATAGTTAGCAAAAACTGGACATTCTATGGTATCTTTACAAGCATTGAAGGAATCTTCATAGCTCTGAAAATCCCCAAGTAATTCCAATTCTGTACGCCACGGTTTGAAGAGTTGCAAAAGTGCTAAATAGTAAAATTCCCTTTTCTGTTCAGTGTCACAACTCAGTTTTCTGTGATTAATCAAATTTCCTTTCCTTTGTTTCACCAAACATCCTTCTGAACCAATAACTGCATATTTTCCATCGTTTATGTTTTCTGTAGTATTCCGTTTAAAACTGTAGTATTGCAGCACTTCATATAGACATATGTTCTCAAGATTATGACTTCTATTTGGATAATATGTATCCAACATGTTTGTTTTGACAATATCTGTACTTTCTGGATCTTTTTCTGCTAAATATTCAATTTCTTGTACAGATTTAAGTACTCGATTTCGTGTTGCAGCAAGACCTAGACTCACCCAAATAATTGATCTAGATTTTGAGTATAAACTTGCAGATGATAACCGATCTGAGCATTCATATGCTCCAATTTCTCGATGGGATAACATCTTCAAACTGAAACTGTATAACTTCTTACTAAGACTCTTCTCATGAGCAATTTCTTCCCACATTTCTTTTAACTCTGTCTTTTCAGATTTTGTTATATAAGACGTGACATACCGGGCAACTGCAATCGAATTATCCGCAACATACTGAATATCCATATTAGCATTCCACATTGAGAGAATAACTGGATTATAATCATTAATATATTTTGATTCTTCACTTCTTCTCAAATTATATGTATTTTTGGGTGATTTCCTAGTGATGGTATGTCTCATAGCTGACATAAAACTGTTTACTCTTCCTTTGGATATTACAGGACGTGGAAATCCAAAACGACATTTGGTGTAAAACTTTTCCTTAGACTTGTACTTCCGTCGGCAGTATTTTCCACATCGATGATTTTGGAATCGTAACACTTGTTGTCTTAAGCTGTTCTCATCTGTTCTTTTTGGTATAGCACATGTCGCATATTCCTCAATAAAAGACAAAACGGTGTCATCCGAATCAGTTCCGAATTTAGGTGCATCCTTAATCCATAACAGCATATGTATATGAGGAGCACCTCTCGCTTGATACTCCTTTCTCCAAAAAAATCTAAAACTTCTCCAAGAGGAGGATTCTTTTTATTGCAGATAAAACACATCATAGCTTCAAACCTATGATTGAAATACCTGCATACATTAACAGGATCCAAAGAGCACAATTCTCCAGGTGTCTTGTATTCAATATTTTTTACATTTGAATTTGCCTCACGAAGAAATTCAAGTAAATCATCCCAAGCGTATTCAGCACAGCTTAGGGTAAGAAACCATGTAGGAGTTCCTAAGTTCCTTAGCATGCATTTAAGTTCTCCATGACGACGGTACCAATACTCATTAGTACCACGCTGACATGCCATCAAATTAATCAACTGAGATTCTAGATGATCGTCTCTCTGATGTACTTTATCCATAAATTGCTTTGCAGAAACATTTTGAAAATGTACTCCTGTTTTCAAAATGTGGTTGACTGCATATGAAAGTCCAGATAAGTCACTCTCAAACAAAAGATGAAATATATATGGGATACATTGTCGAAACCTTGGATCTTCTGCATACAATCTTGTTGTCCGATATTCAGATGCAGGAATCTGCACTGGTCGTTCATCATATCGTCCACCTTTTCCAGTTGGAAACAGCTGCGGAAAACAACGAGCTTCCAAACTTTTCTCCCATACACTCATGGGAGTACCCTTTGCTTTTTTCATTTGGAATAATTCAATTGTATTCCCCATCACTTCTTTCGAATGAAGTGGATGTACACTATAATGTTCATAGATTTCTTCACTTTTGGTCATGTCCACTTTTTCAATTTGTCCATTTGACGTTTCAGTATCATCTCCTAAAAGAATTTCTTCTTCTTCCACATATACATTTTTGTAGTAATCATTGTTTTGAATCAGATATAATGTTGCCTTTTGCGTTTTCCTAACATCCACTAATTCTTGCCAGATTTTCTTACTCTTAGTAGGAACACCATTAACTAGAATAAGTAGTGGCTCACTTTCTACATTCTCTCCACCAATAGTTTCAATATTTTTCTTTAAATCTAGAGGTAAATATACAACTCTTCCTTTTAATCCTCTCTGTAAATCTGTAGGAGGCAATTTACCTGTCTTAGGCTCCATACGAACAATAGCTTGAAATGGGTGCACACATTGAATCAGAATAGATTCATATGTATTTAAATCTATCAGTTCTGGAGGAATAGTTACCAACTCTAGATTATTATGGACAGCTCTAGCAGGCATTTTATTCTCGTTTAATTTGTTATAACAATATTTACAAATACGCTGATCAGAACCCAAATCAAAACAATTCTCTACGAACAAATAAGTTGCAAATTCCTTCCACTTATCATTATTTTCTCTTTCACTTTGTAAATACAGATCAACAGTCCTAGTCTGAATTTTATAGTGAGTTACGTCGGCAACAAATACAAGTATAATTTGGTCTTTCACATGAAATCACCTCAAACTTTGTAATTTGTTCTTCAAATTTTTTTGTAGTGGTATGTTGCACATTCTCCTGAACATTTTCCTGTATTAATGTGTCAGTTTCTGCACTCTCTTCTCCAGGACCAAAGTAACAAAACTCAATTTTATCACAAACATTTTTCACATCTGATACTGACCCATGCAAAAGAGCACTGTTCAACTCATTTAACATTAGTGCTGGACTTTTTGCATAATACAATCTTCTGACTAACTTTCGCATTTCAGAATGATGTACTGCTAACATCCTAAAATGATGAAAAACACTTTGACATACTTTTCTAGAAAGACAAGCGAGAGAATGTCCTTGCAAACCAGTATTTTTTCTCACTCTGCAAGGGTCTAGTCCTTGCAACATCTTAATCTTTTGCTTAACACTTTTTTTAGTATACTCTCGTAAGAAATTGCGTAAAATATCAATAGATTCTTGTCGTAT
Source organism: Calotriton arnoldi (assembly GCA_963921515.1). Classification (NCBI taxonomy): domain Eukaryota; kingdom Metazoa; phylum Chordata; class Amphibia; order Caudata; family Salamandridae; genus Calotriton; species Calotriton arnoldi. Next base: position 22,050 of record CAWUFW010017491.1, on the reverse strand, counting down.
ACTACAAATACTACTGCAATCCCAAGTATACACTGGGGCTTTCGGTCGTCTCCCTACAACTTCATCAGCTAACACTTCTTCTACATTTCTGGAAACCATCTTCTCTTTCTCAATTGGACAACCATTTCTAACCTCATAAGCTCGACCACTGGTATCAACTGTATGCAATAAATTATTGGTCTGAAAATAACTCTCTTCATTAAAGAAAGGCTCTGAACTTGAAGTGTGTTTCCATTCACCCAAAAAAATTCACAAAAATTAGTTCTGTTAATTACTCTTTTCTTCTTACTTTTATCCTTTAATAAATGGATTGGTTTATCTAGAGATCGAATTCTGTTTAAAACTAAAATGAATAATTTCCTTTTTAATTCAAAAGTCTTTTCAACTAGAATTTCAATATGCTTCTTCTTTCGATAAAATACTGCTCTTTTTTTTGATTTCCTCACATCTTTCAACAAATTAAGAACAACTCTATTATAAAAATCTTTTTTCTGATTTCTTTATACTGACTCTGCCTTCTTTTACCATACATTGTGTTTTTTAATGTAAATTCCCATTTTTGTATTGTTTTTATTCATATTTATTTTTCTGGTAGAACCATTTTCCATATTTTCCACATTTTGCACACTGTTTCTTGGCTTTGAAAGTTTTGCAATAAATTGTTTTGTTCTCTTACCAGAAGACTTATTGTTTTTCCCCACATGTTGTTGCTCATCCAATATTGTTTGTTGATTTTTCTTCAAATAATAGCCCTTTTTGTTTCCTTTTCTCTTTTCTGTTTTTTTAGGCATGATAAGTTTATTTTAATGATCCTAATCAATATCTGTAAAAAATAATTTTAAATACATTTATTGAAATAAATATATAAATTATACTTTTCTATTACTAAACAAACACATTGTATATAAAAAACATTTAAGCACTTTCTTTTCTAATGAATAATTAAAGGTGTAAAACAGAAGTGTGTAGATGTTTAGAGGAGTGCATGCGTATTGGAGAGGAGTTTGTAATAGTGCATGTGTTAAGACCTGAGACAGTGCATGAGTACTTGGATACTGAGTGAACGATTACAGTACTGCAAGGAGAGTGTCTGGGTGAATGTATAACTTGTTGAGTTTTTGTGCAGCAAATGGATTTGTAGGTGTTGCTAAATGAGTCAACAGAGGACTGCAAGGGTAGTGACAGGATGTTTGCTGGAGTGTATGGATAGTGAGTGGGGAATTGAAGGTGTGAAAGACAAGTGTGTAGGTGGATAGAGAACCGCATGCATAGTGGATTATGGGTTTGAAGCAGTCTATGTGCTAAGGCCTGGGTCACTGAATGAGTACTTGGGTACAGACTGAACGATTACAGTAGTACAAGGAGAGTGCCTGGGTGAGCGTATAAGTGGTTTGGTTTTGGCGCAGCGAATGGATTTTTAGGTGTTGCTGAATGAGTCAACAGAGGACTGCAAAGGTAGTGACAGGATGTTTGCTGGAGTGTATGGATACTGACTGGGGATTTGAAGGTGTGAAAGACAAGTGTGTAGGTGGTTAGAGAACCGCATGCATAGTGATTAAGGGTTTGAAGCAGTCTATGTGCTAAGGCCTAAGTCACTGAATGAGTACTTGGGTACAGAATGAACGATTAGAGTACTACAAGGAGAGTGCCTGGGTGAATGTATAAGTGGTTGAGTTTTGGCGCAGCGAATGGATTTTTAGGTGTTGCTAAATGAGTCAACAGAGGACTGCAAGGGTGAGTGACAGGATGTTTGCTGGAGTGTATGGATACTGACTGGGGAATTGAAGGTGTGAAAGACAAGTGTGTAGGTGGTTAAAGAACCGCATGCATAGTGGATAGGGTTTGAAGCAGTCTATGTGCTAAGGCCTGTGTCACTGAATGAGTACTTGGGTACTGACTGAACGATTAGAGTACTGCAAGGAGAGTGCCTGGGTGAATGTATAAGTGTTTGAGTTTTGGCGCAGCGAATGGATTTGTAGGTGTTGCTGAATGAGTCAACGGAGGACTGCAAGTGTAGTGACAGGATGTTTGCTGGAGTGTATGGATAGTGACTGGCGAATTGAAGGTGTGAAAGACAAGTGTGTAGGTGGTTAGAGAACTGCATGCATAGTGGATAGGGGTTTGAAACAGTCTATGTGCTAAGGCCTGGGTCACTGAATGAGTACTTGGGTATAGACTGAACGATTAGAGTAGTACAAGGAGAGTGCCTGGGTGAATGTATAAGTGGTTTGGTTTTGGCGCAGCGAATGGATTTTTAGGTGTTGCTGAATGAGTCAACAGAGGACTGCAAGGGTAGTGACAGGATGTTTGCTGGAGTGTATGGATACTGACTGGGGATTTGAAGGTGTGAAAAAAAGTGTGTAGGTGGTTAGAGAACCGCATGCATAGTGGATAGGTGTTTGAAACAGTCTATGTGTTAAGGCCTGGTTCACTGAATGAATACTTGGGTACAGACTGAACGATTATAGTAGTACAAGGAGAGTGCCTGCGTGAATGTATAAGTGGTTTGGTTTTGCGCAGCGAATGGATTTTTAGGTGTTGCTGAATGAGCCAACAGAAGACTGCAAGGGGAGTGACAGGATGTTTGCTGCAGTGTATGGATACTGACTGGGGAATTGAAGGTGTGAAAGACAAGTGTGTAGGTGGTTAGAGAACTGCATGCATAGTGGATAGGGGTTTGAAACAGTCTATGTGCTAAGGCCTGGGTCACTGAATGAGTACTTCGGTATAGACTGAACGATTAGAGTAGTACAAGGAGAGTGCCTGGGTGAATGTATAAGTGGTTTGGTTATTTGCGCAGGAAATGGATTTTTAGGTGTTGCTGAATGAGTCAACAGAGGACTGCAAGGGGAGTGACAGGATGTTTGCTGGAGTGTATGGATACTGACTGGGGATTTGAACGTGTGAAAGACAAGTGTGTAGGTGGTTAGAGAACCGCATGCATAGTGATTAAGGGTTTGAAGCAGTCTATGTGCTAAGGCCTGGGTCACTGAATGAGTACTTGGGTACAGACTGAACGATTAGAGTAGTACAAGGAGAGTGCCTGGGTGAATGTATAAGTAGTTGGGTTTTGGCGCAGCGAATGGATTTTTACGTGTTGCTGAATGAGTCAACAGAGGACTGCAAGGGTAGTGACAGGATGTTTGCTGTAGTGTATGGATACTGTTTGGGGATTTGAAGGTGTGAAAGACAAGTGTGTAGGTGGTTAGAGAACCGCATGCATAGTGATTAAGGGTTTGAAGCAGTCTATGTGCTAAGGCCTAAGTCACTGAATGAGTACTTGGGTACAGACTGAACGATCAGAGTAGTACAAGGAGAGTGCCTGGGTGAGTGTATAAGTGGTTGGGTTTTGGCGCAGCGAATGGATTTGTAGGTGTTGCTGAATGAGTCAACAGAGGACTGCAAGGGGAGTGACAGGATGTTTGCTGGAGTGTATGGATACTGACTGGGGATTTGAACGTGTGAAAGACAAGTGTGTAGGTGGTTAGAGAACCGCATGCATAGTGGTTAAGGGTTTGAAGCAGTCTATGTGCTAAGGCCTGGGTCACTGAATGAGTACTTGGGTACAGACTGAACGATTAGAGTAGTACAAGGAGAGTGCCTGGGTGAATGTATAAGTGGTTTGGTTTTGGCGCAGCGAATGGATTTTTAGGTGTTACTGAATGAGTCAACAGAGGACTGCAAGGGTAGTGACAGGATGTTTGCTGGAGTGTATGGATACTGACTGGGGATTTGAAGGTGTGAAAAAAAGTGTGTAGGTGGTTAGAGAACCGCATGCATAGTGGATAGGTGTTTGAAACAGTCTATGTGCTAAGGCCTGGTTCACTGAATGAATACTTGGGTACAGACTGAACGATTAGAGTAGTACAAGGAGAGTGCCTGCGGTGAATGTATAAGTGGTTTGGTTTTGGCGCAGCGAATGGATTTTTAGGTGTTGCTGAATGAGCCAACAGAAGACTGCAAGGGGAGTGACAGGATGTTTGCTGCAGTGTATGGATACTGACTGGGGAATTGAAGGTGTGAAAGACAAGTGTGTAGGTGGTTAGAGAACTGCATGCATAGTGGATAGGGGTTTGAAACAGTCTATGTGCTAAGGCCTGGGTCACTGAATGAGTACTTCGGTATAGACTGAACGATTAGAGTAGTACAAGGAGAGTGCCTGGGTGAATGTATAAGTGGTTGGGTTATTTGCGCAGCGAAATGGATTTTTAGGTGTTGCTGAATGAGTCAACAGAGGACTGCAAGGGGAGTGACAGGATGTTTGCTGGAGTGTATGGATACTGACTGGGGATTTGAACGTGTGAAAGACAAGTGTGTAGGTGGTTAGAGAACCGCATGCATAGTGATTAAGGGTTTGAAGCAGTCTATGTGCTAAGGCCTGGGTCACTGAATGAGTACTTGGGTACAGACTGAACGATTAGAGTAGTACAAGGAGAGTGCCTGGGTGAATGTATAAGTAGTTGGGTTTTGGCGCAGCGAATGGATTTTTACGTGTTGCTGAATGAGTCAACAGAGGACTGCAAGGGTAGTGACAGGATGTTTGCTGTAGTGTATGGATACTGTTTGGGGATTTGAAGGTGTGAAAGACAAGTGTGTAGGTGGTTAGAGAACCGCATGCATAGTGATTAAGGGTTTGAAGCAGTCTATGTGCTAAGGCCTAAGTCACTGAATGAGTACTTGGGTACAGACTGAACGATTAGAGTAGTACAAGGAGAGTGCCTGGGTGAGTGTATAAGTGGTTGGGTTTTGGCGCAGCAAATGGATTTGTAGGTGTTGCTGAATGAGTCAACAGAGGACTGCAAGGGGAGTGACAGGATGTTTGCTGGAGTGTATGGATACTGACTGGGGATTTGAACGTGTGAAAGACAAGTGTGTAGGTGGTTAGAGAACCGCATGCATAGTGGTTAAGGGTTTGAAGCAGTCTATGTGCTAAGGCCTGGGTCACTGAATGAGTACTTGGGTACAGACTGAACGATTAGAGTAGTACAAGGAGAGTGCCTGGGTGAATGTCTAAGTGGTTGGGTTTTGGCGCAGCGAATGGATTTTTAGGTGTTGCTGAATGAGTCAACAGAGGACTGCAAGGGTAGTGACAGGATGTTTGCTGGAGTGTATGGATACTGACTGGGGATTTGAACGTGTGAAAGACAAGTGTGTAGGTGGTTAGAGAACCGCATGCATAGTGGTTAAGGGTTTGAAGCAGTCTATGTGCTAAGGCCTGGGTCACTGAATGAGTACTTCGGTACTGAATGAACGATTAGAGTACTACAAGGAGAGTGCCTGGGTGAATGTATAAGTGGTTGGGTTTTTGCGCAGCGAATGGATTTTTAGGTGTTGCTGAATGAGTCAACATAGGACTGCAAGGGTAGTGACAGGATGTTTGCTGTAGTGTATGGTTAGTTAGTGGGGAATTGAAGGTGTGAAAGACAAGTGTGTAGGTGGTTAGAGAACCGCATGCATAGTGATTAAGGGTTTGAAGCAGTCTATGTGCTAAGGCCTAAGTCACTGAATGAGTACTTGGGTACTGAATGAACGATTAGAGTACTACAAGGAGAGTGCCTGGGTGAATGTATAAGTGGTTTGGTTTTGGCACAACGAATGGATTTTTACGTGTTGCTGAATGAGTGAACAGAGGAGTGCAAGGGTAGTGACAGGATGTTTGCTGGAGTGTATGGTTAGTGAGTGGGGAATTGAAGGTGTGAAAGACAAGTGTGTAGGTGGTTAGAGAACCGTATGCATAGTGATTTACGGTTTGAAGCAGTGTATGTGCTAAGGCCTGGTTCACTGAATGAGTACTTGGGTACAGAATGAATGATTAGAGTACTACAAGGAGAGTGCCTGGGTGAATGTATAAGTGGTTGGGTTTTGGTGCAGCGAATGGATTTGTAGGTGTTGCTGAATGAATAAACAGAGGACTGCAAGGGGAGTGACAGGATGTTTGCTGGAGTGTATGGATACTGACTTGGGAATTGAAGGTGTGAAAGACAAGAGTGTATGTGGTTAGAGAACTGCATGCATAGTGTATAGGGGTTTGAAACAGTGTATGTGCTAAGGCCTGGGTCACTGAATAAGTACTTGGGTATAGACTGAACGATTAGAGTAGTACAAGGAGAGTGCCTGGGTCAATGTATAAGTGTTTTGGTTTTGGCGCAGCGAATGGATTTTTAGGTGTTGCTGAATGAGTCAACATAGGACTGCAAGGGTAGTGACAGGATGTTTGCTGTAGTGTATGGTTAGTTAGTGGGGAATTGAAGGTGTGAAAGACAAGTGTGTAGGTGGTTAGAGAACCGCATGCATAGTGATTAAGGGTTTGAAGCAGTCTATGTGCTAAGGCCTAAGTCACTGAATGAGTACTTGGGTACTGAATGAACGATTAGAGTACTACAAGGAGAGTGCCTGGGTGAATGTATAAGTGGTTTGGTTTTGGCGCAACGAATGGATTTTTACGTGTTGCTGAATGAGTCAACAGAGGAGTGCAAGGGTAGTGACAGGATGTTTGCTGGAGTGTATGGATAATGACTGGGGAATTGAAGGTGTGAAAGACAAGTGTGTAGGTGGATAGAGAACCACATGCATAGTGGATAGGGTTTGAAGCAGTCTATGTGCTAAGGCCTGGGTCACTGAATGAGTACTTGGGTACAGACTGAACGATCAGAGTAGTACAAGGAGAGTGCCTGGGTGAGTGTATAAGTGGTTGGGTTTTGGCACAGCGAATGGATTTGTAGGTGTTGCTGAATGAGTCAACAGAGGACTGCAAGGGGAGTGACAGGATGTTTGCTGGAGTGTATGGATACTGACTGGGGATTTGAAGGTGTGAAAGACAAGTGTGTAGGTAGTTAGAGATCCGCATGCATAGTGGTTAAGGGTTTGAAGCAGTCTATGTGCTAAGGCCTGGGTCACTGAATGAGTACTTGGGTACTGAATGAACGATCAGAGTAGTACAAGGAGAGTGCCTGGGTGAGTGTATAAGTGGTTGGGTTTTGGCGCAGCGAATGGATTTGTAGGTGTTGCTGAATAAGTCAACAGAGGACTGCAAGGGGAGTGACAGGATGTTTGCTGGAGTGTATGGATACTGACTGGGGATTTGAAGGTGTGAAAGACAAGTGTGTAGGTGGTTAGAGAACCGCATGCATAGTGATTTACGGTTTGAAGCAGTCTATGTGCTAAGGCCTGGTTCACTGAATGAGTACTTGGGTACAGAATGAATGATTAGAGTACTACAAGGAGAGTGCCTGGGTGAATGTATAAGTGGTTAGGTTTTGGCGCAGCGAAAGGATTACTACATGGTGCTGGATGGCTGATTAGAGAATTGCAATTACAAAGACTCACTAGTCTGGAAGCAGTTAGGTGACTACATACATTCTACACATTTCACTACAACACTGCTAGTGTGAATGCCTGACTAATTGTGCGAATCCATAAGCAGTAACTAAGTTCTACTACTACTAAAACTTGACAGCAGCTTAGGTTTTTAAGCAGTTATGTGTCAGCAAAGACATAAAGTAACCACATGCTTCTGTCACAATGGTTTCACAGGTGCACACATACTCACAGTGTGATTCTAGAGAACCAAAACTATTCCCTGGGCTTTAGCAAAAGAGACGCACTAGTCTGGAAGAGGTTAGGAGACTGCATACATTCTACACATTTCACTACAGCATTGCTAGTGTGAATGCCTGAATAATTCTGCGGATCCATAAGCACTGACTGAGTTCTAATACTAGTGCAACTTGACAATAGGATAGGTTTTTAAACAGTTATGTGTTAGCAGAGACATAAAGTAACCACATGCTTCTGTCACAATTGTTACACAAGTGCACACATACTCACAGTGTGATTCTACACAAGCCAAACTATTCTCTGAAATTTATCAGAAGAGACTCACTAGCCTGGAAGCAGTTAGGTGACTACATACATTCTACACATTTCACTACAGCACTGCTAATGTGAATGCCTGACTCATTGTGCAAATCCATAAGCACTAACTAAGTTACACTACTACTGAAACTTGACAACAGGTTAGACTTTTAAGCAGTTATGTGTCAGCAAAGATATAAAGTAATCACAAGCTTCTGTCACAATGGTTGCAGAAGTGCACACATACTCACAGTGTGATTCTAGAGAACCAAAACTATTCCCTGTGCTTTAGCAAAAGAGACGCACTAGTCTGGAAAAGGTTATGTGACTGCATACATTCTACACATTTCACTACAGCATTGGTAGTGTGAATGCCTGAATAATTCTGCAAATCCATAAGCAGTGACTGAGTTCTAATACTACAAAACTTGACAACAGGATAGTAGAATAAATAATTATTCAACTATACCTTTCAACACAGTTTAAAAAATATATATTACTAAACAAAGGGCAGATTTACAAGCCTCTTGCGCCACATTTGCGTTACTTTTCCCATGTTAAAAGTGACGCAAAAGTGGCGTAAGAGGCTTCTAAAACTGCCCCATACTATTTTTAAAACAAACATCAAATACAATAAAAAATAATTAAAGTATACATCAGTACATTTAATAATATATTTAAAAAACACAGTTTCATTAAACTATCAAATCTTTTTTAAATAAACGTCCAAAATATATAACTCACCTATTAAATAAATCTGTTGAATTAAAAATCTCACACACTCAGTCAGGATTTTCTTTTTCACACAGAGAATGTAGATAAGCACACTCTCCAATATAAAATGAGTAATGGCAAACTTTCCCTCTAATTTTTCATACATATACACATGACTTTCCAGTGTTTTTCAAATTGTAAAATGAATTTCCATTGGTCATAGAGAATAATACTTTCCAACTGACATCTTTTCCCCTTGTTCTGAGTATCAGTTTCCATAGCAACAGCTCATGCAACATTCAACTTAGCTGCCAGGTCACAAGTTCACCACACAATGTTGCAAATGACAACAGCAGGTGTGGTTGGCTTTGCAAAGCATTCACTAATCCTTTCTGCTGTACCTTGCAAACTTTTCATTATAACCAATAAAAAACATGCTTTCTAAACCATGAAAAATGCACCCTATATTAGAATGCAGAGTGTTCTTAAACAGCCAATCAAATCTCTACTTTCTTAAAAACAGCATGTTGTCCACCATTTTAGATAGATTTCATTTTCCCTCCTACCTACCTCAACTACAGACATCTTGTTATTACCTACATTCATCCCTTCAAGATGCTTTCAGTGTGGATTGTGGGACACAGCTATGTTTTCTGGTGCAAAAGGTATGCTGAAAGCAGAGGTATTGACAAAGATTTAGCTTTGCCAAATGTAGACATTAAATGGATTGGTCAGAGAGGATTAAAGTGGCACCAATTGATGCCATTGGTTAAATCCTTTTGCATCTCCAACACCCTGACCTCATAATTGTGCACTGTGGTGGCAATGACCTAGGCACTTTGACTGGGGTAGGTCTGGAAATGCTTATGAAGGACACCTTTGCAGAATTCATGTCACTTTTCCCCCAAACTGCCTTTGTCTATTCAAACATATGCCAAAGACAGAAATGGCAGTGGTCCAATCATTTTTGTCCACAGTTTGAGAAAGCTAGGAAACATGTCAATAAAGCTGTTTCTGCTTATCTCAGAGACTATAGGATGGGGTCCATTTTCAACAACAATCTGCGTTTTAATATGGATGGCATCTATAGGAGAGACGGTGTACATTTTACAGATGAGGGTAACAGAGTCTTTCTCATCAACTTTAGACTCTGCATCGGTACTTACTTGTAGGTACCATAATCTATCAATAAACACAAGGGCTCTTTTTAGAGCCACCCAAGATATAAATATATATACTTCATGTATATTTACTTTATTTTTAAAATATTTGAGGGATTCGCGCACCCAACGCGTTTACCTTGAGTCGCGCACCCAACGCGTTTACACCAGGGGGCCGCGCTGGGAGTCGCGCACCCAACGCGTTCACACTAGGGGCCGCGCTAAGCGGCGCGCTGGGTGCGCGACTCCTTATTTCTCCGTAAAATTTTTGATAGCTCCTACCACTAATTTATATTCTCCCCGGGGACCCCATCCCCCGGGGCCTATACATAATAATGGAGACCGTGAGGGGAGCCCCAATGCCCCCACGGTCCCGCCGGCTCCCCGCGTCCTTCGAGAGCCGGCAGTGCTTTTCCACATGGGGAGCTGCTGACATGCAGCTCCCCGTGTGGAAAGCAATTTGCTTTAGATATTGGAAGAGAGAGCAGGTTTCCTGCTCTCTCTTCCAAAATCCAAAGCAGTTTGCAATGACAGGACGGGAGCCGCGAGGCTCCCGTCCTGTCATTGCAAACTACAGTGTCCCGGGGTAGGCACCCGGGACACTGCAGGAGCCGGCCCTGGGGGGTGGCGGTCCCCAGGGCCATCAAGGGCTCCAGGAGGGGGCCGCGCGGCCCCCTCCCTTAAATTGCACAGCCCCGGGGAGGTGGTGGTCCCCGGGGCTTCAGGGGTCCAAAACGGACCCCCATTTTAAATTTTTTAGTGCCCCGGGGAGGTGGCGGTCCCCGGGGCGTGTGGGGGGGCCAAGTGCCCTCCCGCACCATTTTAAAATGAAAGCCCCGGGGGTGGCGGTCCCGGGGCTTGGGGAGCCCTTTGAGGCCCCCCATACATAAATTTAACCCCCACCATGCCCCCGGGACTTGGGCCACCCGGGGGCAAAATACAATAGAAGCACGGGAGACCGCGTCGATTTTTTATTTTATCGGCAGGATCCGCGCACCCTGAGCGCATCCTGCCGATTTAAAAAAAAATGCTTTTTCTGCCGAGGGGGTCCTTATGGGACCCCCTGAGCAGACCTAGGGGGTCAGGGTGTTTCTACCCTGCCCCCTTTGTGCGCTTTGCGCACTTGTTTCTGTCCCTCGGTTCTACCGAGAGACAAAATGGCTGTCAACATTTCCTGAATCGGAATGTTGACAGCCAGCTGACAGCCAATTAACATGCAGCTCGTGATCGGGACGGTGCGCGCAGGGTGCGCTCAGGGTGCGCGAATCCTCCGTGCCCATAGATATATATGTACTTTTACTTTTTGATTTTCTCAGCAACTACTGAACGGATTTACACCATTTAACAAAAGGGTTCTTTCTGAACCAAGAACTACCTCTTTGCCAAATTTGGTGTAATTCCGTTCAGCAGTTCGGGCTGTAGCCGGGTCTAAAGTTTCCTATGGAAAAATTGCATGGGGAAAACGCGTTTTGGGACCCCCTTTTTCTCGGCCCCCGCTTGACGAATCCCCCCGAGACTTTCAGGGTAGGAGCGGACCGGAGCGCCCCACAAAGTTTGAAAATTTCGCGAAGATACGTCAACCGGCAAGAGAGTTATTTCAAATAGAATGTCGCGGATTTCCTATGGATAATAGGTTGTAACTATAACTATCTACTGGCGACCGCCAGTAGATAATATATATATATATATATATATATATAGCAAAGTACTCCATTCTTCCTTCATTTCGCTTCAAGAACTGGAGCACGGACCACAATTTGGTGCAGGTATGTTGTTTTATTCTGCTCGTTCAGACAACAGCCATGACGTGTTTTGACCCCGGTGGGCCTTGATCACATACATATATATAATCAATCAATCAATCACGGCATTTATAGAGCGCGCTACTCACCCGGGAGGGTCTCAAGGCGCTGGGGGAGGGGGTAAGTTACTGCTCGAACAGCCAGGTCTTGAGCTGCTTCCTGAAGGAGAGATGGTCCTGGGTTCGCCGAAGGTGAGTGGGGAGGGAGTTCCAGGTCTTGGCTGCCAGGTAGGAGAAGGATCTTCCTCCGGCGGTGGTTCTGCGGATGCGTGGTACGGTGGCGAGGGCGTGGCTGGTTGATCGTAGCTGGCGGGTGGGCGTGTAGAAGGTCATGCGGTCGTTGAGGTACTTTGGGCCCAGGTCGTGGAGGGCCTTGTGTGCGTGGATGAGGAGTCTGAACGTGATTCTCTTGCTGACGGGGAGCCAGTGCAGGTCTTTCAGGTGTCCGGTGATGTGGCTGTGTCGGGGGATGTCCAGGATGAGTCATGCGGAGGCGTTCTGGATGCGCTGGAGTCTTTTTTGAGGTTTGGCTGTGGTTCCGGCGTAGAGGGTGTTCCCATAGTCCAGTCGGCTGGTGACGAGTGCCTGGGTGACGGTCTTCCTGGTTTCAGTGGGGATCCATCTGAAGATCTTGCGGAGCATGCGCAGGGTGTTGAAGCACGAAGATGAGACGGCGTTGACTTGTCTGGTCATCGACAGGGAGGAGTCCAGGATGAAGCCCAGGTTTCGTGCGTGGTCCGTTGGCTTGGGCGCGGTGCCCAGGGCCGGGGGCCACCAGGAGTCGTCCCAGGCGGAGGGTGATGAGCCCAGGATGAGGACTTCCGTCTTGTCTGAGTTCAGTTTAAGGCGGCTGTTCCTCATCCAGTCGGCGACGTCTTTCATCCCGTCGTGTAGGTTGGCTCTGGCGGTGGTGGGGTCGTTGGTGAGGGAGAGGATCAGCTGGGTGTCGTCGGCGTAGGAGATGATGTTGAGGTTGTGTTGGCGTGCGATGGCTGCGAGGGGGCTCATGTAGACGTTGAAGAGGGTTGGACTGAGTGAAGATCCTTGTGGAACGCCGCAGATGACTTCGGTGGCCTCGGATCTGAACGGGGGAGGCGGACTCTCTGGGTTCTTCCGGCGAGGAACGAGATGATCCATTCCAGTGCTTTCTCTCGGATTCCGATGTTGCTGAGGCGCTTCACTAGGGTGCGGTGGCAGACGGTGTCGAACGCCGCGGAGAGGTCCAAGAGGATGAGGGCTGCTGTTTCCCCGTTGTCGTTTAGGGTTCTGATGTCGTCGGTGGCTGCGATGAGGGCGGTCTCGGTGCTGTGGTTGGCCCGAAACCCGGACTGCGAGGGGTCGAGGGATCCATTCGTCTCGAGGAAGGCGGCAAGCTGTCTGTTGACGGTCTTCTCGATGACTTTGGCCGGAAACGGAAGGAGCGAGATGGGACGGTAGTTCTTGAGGTCGGTGGGGTCCGCCGTTGGTTTCTTCAGGAGGGCGGTAAGCTCGGCGTGCTTCCAGCTCTCCGGGAAGGTGGCGGTGTGGAAGGAGGAGTTGATGATGTCCCGGAGATGGGGTGCGATGGTGGCGTCGGCTTTGTTGAAGACGTGGTGTGGGCAGGGGTCGGTTGGTGATCCGGAGTGGATGGAGTTCATCGTGCGGGTGGTGTCTTCGGTGCTGATCGGGGTCCAGTTGCAGAGGGTGGTGGTGGCGGGCGTTGGTTCGGCGGTAGGGTGCGTGGTTTGTGCGTTGAAGCTGTTATGTATGTCGGTGATCTTGCGGTGGAAGAACGCGGCGAGTGAGTTGCAGAGGTCTTGCGAGGGGGTGATGTCGTTGTTTCCGGCGCTGGGGTTGGAGAACTCTTTGATGATGCTGAAAAGTTCCTTGCTGTCGTGGGCGTTGTTGTCCAGTCGTTCTTTGAGTGCCGACTTCTTGGTGGCACGGATCAGCTGGTGGTGTTTGCGGGTGGCGTGCTTGAGGGCGGTCCTGTTGTCTGTGGTCTGGTCGAGTCGCCAGGTTTTCTCGAGAGTGCGGCAGTTCTTCTTGGATTCCTTGAGTTCGTTGGTGAACCAAGGGGTTTTCTTGCTTCCGGGTCTGCTGGGAGGGTTTTTTAGTGGTGCGAGGTCGTCGGCGCAGGCGGTCAGCCACTTGGCGAGGTTGCTGGCTGCTTCGTTTGGGTCCGTTGTGTTGGTGGGTGTGTTCTGGCTGAGGGAGGCGGTGAGCTGCTCGGCGGTGATCTTGCTCCAGCTCCGGCGGGGAGCCTGTTGCGGGTGGTGGTGGGTCGCAGTCTTTCTGAAGCTGAAGTGGACGCAGCTGTGGTCGGTCCAGTGGAGTCCAGTGGCGTGGCTGAAGGAGATGTGCTTGCTGGAAGAGAAGACGGGGTCAAGCGTGTGGCCGGCGTAGTGGGTGGGCGTGTTCACCAGTTGCTTGAGTCCGAGGTTGGCGAGGTTGTCCAGCAGGGCGGTGGTGTTTCTGTCGTTGTTGTTCTCCAGGTGGAAGTTGAGGTCCCCTAGGAGGATGTAGTCGGCGGAGGGCATGGCGTGCGGGCTGATGAAGTCTGCGATGTCTTCGCTGAATAGTGTGCGTGGTCCCGGGGGTCTGTAGATGAGGGTGCCTCGGAGGGTGGTCTTGGGGTCAGTGTGTATCTGGAAGTGTAGGTGTTCGGCGGCGGTGAAGGTCTCGTCGGAGTTAGTCGAGATGCGGATGGTGTTCTTGTGTACGATGGCGATGCCTCCTCCCGTCTGGTTGACGCGGTCCCTCCGGGTGATCTTGTATCCGTCCGGGATGGCTATGGCGATGTCGGGCGCTGAGGAGGCGTTCATCCAGGTTTCGGTGAGGAAGGCGACGTCCGGTGCTGTTGCGTCGAGCAGGTCCCAGAGTTCCACGGCGTGCCTGTGGACGGAGCGGGTGTTCAACAGGATGCATTTCAGGTGGTTGCTGCTGGTGCACGTCTTGGCGGGGGTGGTGCACGTCCGGGGGCAGGTGAATCGGCAGGCTTGGCAGGTGAAGGGTCCGTGGGTGCGTCTCGGTGAGGCTCGGTAGCAGGCAGGGTTCCGGCCGGCATTGAGTGCGGTGAGGGTGGCGGCGTCGTAGGTCCGTCGAGTAGTGTTGCATCGGTGGGATCCAGGGGTTCTGGCGCTGGGCGCGGTCCAGTCGCGGACGGGCGCCGACGGGCTTGCCTTAGGCGCGCCATGGCGCGCCAGCGCGCCGCTGGCGCGCGCGCGCCAGCGGCCGCCATTTATGGGGAGGTGGGAGGGAGGAGCAGCTGGGAGGCGGGAGGCAGGGGCAGCGAATGGGCAGTCAGGGGGCGGGGCTGCAGGGGACGCAGCGGCGGGAATGGCGAGAGGCAGCGGGGGCACAAAGTACAAGGGGCGAGAAAAACAGACAAATTACAGCACAACGCTAATGGGGCAGCGAGGGGCACAGAGAGGAAAAAGGGGGTTAGAAAACAGACAAATTACGAGTACAACGCTAATGGGGCAGCGAGGGGCACAGAAAGGAAAAAGGGGGGTAGAAAACAGACAAATTACAGCACAACGCTAATGGGGCAGCGAGGGGCACAGAAAGGAAAAAGGGGGGAGAAAACAGACAAATTACGAGTACAACGCTAATGGGGCAGCGAGGGGCACAGAAAGGAAAAAGGGGGGTAGAAAACAGACAAATTACAGCACAACGCTAATGGGGCAGCGAGGGGCACAGAAAGGAAAAAGGGGGAGAAAACAGACAAATTACGAGTACAACGCTAATGGGGCAGCGAGGGGCACAGAAAGGAAAAAAGGGGGAGAAAACAGACAAATTACAGCACAACGCTAATGGGGCAGCGAGGGGCACAGAAGGAAAAAGGGGGTAGAAAACAGACAAATTACGAGTACAACGCTAATGGGGCAGCGAGGGGCACAGAAAGGAAAAAGGGGGGAGAAAACAGACAAATTACGAGTACAACGCTAATGGGGCAGCGAGGGGCACAGAAAGGAAAAAAAGGGGAGAAAACAGACAAATTACGAGTACAACGCTAATGGGGCAGCGAGGGGCACAGAAAGGAAAAAGGGGGTAGAAAACAGACAAATTACGAGTACAACGCTAATGGGGCAGAGAGGGGCACAGAAAGGAAAAAGGGGGTAGAAAACAGACAAATTACAGCACAACGCTAATGAGGCAGCGAGGGGCACAGAAAGGAAAAAGGGGGGAGAAAACAGACAAATTACGAGTACAACGCTAATGGGGCAGCGAGGGGCACAGAAAGGAAAAAAAGGGGGAGAAAACAGACAAATTACAGCACAACGCTAATGGGGCAGCGAGGGGCACAGAAGGAAAAAGGGGGTAGAAAACAGACAAATTACGAGTACAACGCTAATGGGGCAGCGAGGGGCACAGAAAGGAAAAAGGGGGGAGAAAACAGACAAATTACGAGTACAACGCTAATGGGGCAGCGAGGGCACAGAAAGGAAAAAAAAGGGGAGAAAACAGACAAATTACGAGTACAACGCTAATGGGGCAGCGAGGGGCACAGAAGGAAAAAAGGGGGTAGAAAACAGACAAATTACGAGTACAACGCTAATGGGGCAGCGAGGGGCACAGAAAGGAAAAAGGGGGGAGAAAACAGACAAATTACGAGTACAACGCTAATGGGGCAGCGAGGGGCACAGAAAGGAAAAAGGGGGAGAAAACAGACAAATTACGAGTACAACGCTAATGGGGCAGCGAGGGGCACAGAAAGGAAAAAGGGGGTAGAAAACAGACAAATTACAGCACAACGCTAATGGGGCAGCGAGGGGCACAGAAAGGAAAAAGGGGGAGAAAACAGACAAATTACGAGTACAACGCTAATGGGGCAGCGAGGGGCACAGAAAGGAAAAAGGGGGTAGAAAACAGACAAATTACAGCACAACGCTAATGGGGCAGCGAGGGGCACAGAAAGGAAAAAGGGGGGAGAAAACAGACAAATTACGAGTACAACGCTAATGGGGCAGCGAGGGGCACAGAAAGGAAAAAAGGGGAGAAAACAGACAAATTACAGCACAACGCTAATGGGGCAGCGAGGGCACAGAAGGA
The DNA here is from genome assembly GCA_963921515.1 of Calotriton arnoldi. NCBI lineage: Eukaryota > Metazoa > Chordata > Amphibia > Caudata > Salamandridae > Calotriton > Calotriton arnoldi. The sequence goes on along the minus strand of CAWUFW010017491.1, from coordinate 5,487 downwards.
AAAAGGGGGTAGAAAACAGACAAATTACGAGTACAACGCTAATGGGGCAGCGAGGGGCACAGAAAGGAAAAAGGGGGTAAAAAACAGACAAATTACGAGTACAACGCTAATGGGGCAGCGAGGGCACAGAAAGGAAAAAGGGGGTAGAAAACAGACAAATTACGAGTACAACGCTAATGGGGCAGCGAGGGCACAGAAAGGAAAAAGGGGGTAGAAAACAGACAAATTACGAGTACAACGCTAATGGGGCAGCGAGGGGCACAGAAAGGAAAAAGGGGGTAGAAAACAGACAAATTACAGCACAACGCTAATGGGGCAGCGAGGGCACAGAAAGGAAAAAGGGGGTAGAAAACAGACAAATTACAGCACAACGCTAATGGGGCAGCGAGGGGCACAGAAAGGAAAAAGGGGGAGAAAACAGACAAATTACGAGTACAACGCTAATGGGGCAGCGAGGGGCACAGAAAGGAAAAAAAGGGGGAGAAAACAGACAAATTACAGCACAACGGCAATGAAGAAAAATGCCAGGTTTTGCCATCCTTAAGAGGGCAGGTTACAAAACACCTGTCCATGGTTGAGAAAAATGACTTTGCCCTTTCTTTATTACCCAGCTCTCTTGCCTGACAGTATCTCTTACTATTTAAACTCTAATGTGCATGCATGCTTTGAGTCGTAATAATGTGCACTGGTCATTTTGTGAGTGCTGGTATCTTTTCTTTCGCCTTACTAGAAGACCAACAAACTCTCTTGAGTGTGAGCCGAGCACGTATCTTTGGTAATAAGAGAGATTCATAACACTCCTGGCAGTACAAATGGACTGTTAGCGATTCCAGGGAGTTGCCAGAGCAGCCATGGTGTGGATAGAGTTCTTTTTCTCCTGCACAGAAGAGTCGTTCTGGTTGGCCCTAGTTGCACTATGCGGCACATCACGATTAAACCTTTCCACAGCTCCGTTGCCTGCTGGGTGGTACAACCTTTGAAAGTGATCTTATGTTTAATCCATTCTCTCTTTTAAAATCTTCGAAAATAGCCGAGATAAATTGTGTATCGAAGCTTTGTATTTGGTAAACCTTCTCTTAGAATAACATAAAACTTACAATTGTTCTGGCATGGCATAAAGCATTCTTTTACCACTTCAGCTTCAGGCCATTTAGAAATGATCAGCAACATAAATAGGGAACAACATTCTTTGCTCATTTTTCCCAAATGGGACCTGAAATGTCTATGCCTAGTCTAACTAGGCATGGGACACCAACTGAGGGTTGGAGGGGTGGCCCTAAATGTACGTTGAGTTTGTCTGAATTCTGAGCTGTACACAGTTTCTGACTTTTCTTCGATTTCGAACTAAAACCACCTGACCCTGTCAAGGTTTCTCACTCTTGCTTTGGTTTCTATCAGAGAGAGGTGTCCCTCACATGACAAATATCTACAGGAGTTTCACTCTTAAACTAGTGGGAGAGTGTGGCTTTCCTTATTCCTAAGTATCAAATCTGCTGTCAATGGATAACTCATTTTTACTGAGTTCCCCTAAATTTGTGCAGCTCTTTTGGAACAGATTTTTTTACCCGTGAGCCAACCATCCTTGTGAACTGTTCCACCTCTAAGTAGTGTTGCTCCTCTCCTCCATGCCTGACCGTTCCAGAATGTGAAATGCAGGACAGCCTTCAAGTATGTTAGCTTGCATGGAGATGTTCAGTGTCTGTGTCTCTCCCAGTTTCTAGCTAAAAAAAAGCAACCTACTTAAGCAATCTGCACACAATTCTTAGTACCTGGGACGTACTCCGCTGTAATTATAATCCATCAGCAGCAGAAATATACTAGCGGGAGCATTCTGTAAACCTTTGGTAAGAAACACCTTCATAGTGGTTTATGATCACTCCTAGAGATGATAATCTCCCATATGTACTGCCTAAAGTGCTCCTAAACCCCATGCACGTACAGGTGGCACGCTCAATCACAGTACCTTTCTTCAGTCGGTGTGATCGAGCGTGAAGCAACGCCTGAGTTACTTCATTACCTGCTTCTACTAAATTTGGTTAAAGTACTGCCCCCAAGACCTCTACCACTAGCGTCCTGGTGGTCACTCATAACTTGTAGTGAGGGGATTAAATCCCTGAAGGATGGAGCCTTGAATGTCTCTTTTGTTCACCACTGAAAGCCTCCTCACAAGTACTATTTCCATTCAAATTTCTGTCTACTATTTCTAAGAGAAGAGTTCTCTCAAAGCTCCAGGATTTTAGAGGGAGAATTTTTTACAAGTTAGCATTGATTCTGAAAGGCTAGGAGAAATCTTGCTTCCTCCTTGTTTTTAGATAAAGGGCATCTGCAATTTGCAGAGAAGTAGTTCTCTTTTGGGTTTCTCCACCTTTATAATTCATGCCCCAGGTATGTAACTTGGCGCTAATGTCAAATTTTGCATTTATTATCAGCTGTTGGAACCACAGTCAGTCTGGGATTCCTGCACTAAACTCTGTTTAATCTGTCGTCATGTTTCCTTCCCTGTTTGGGCCCATTGCCATAATGTCGTCTTGAAAAATGAGGACATCTTTTTCATTCTTGAGCGTGCGCATCAATCTCTGGAACATGGCAGCGAGGCCAATCAAAAGTACTCTTCAAATCTAAAACATCCTATGCCGTTACAAAGGTGGTGGGCTTCTACTTTGGGGTATGAAGCTACTTGGCAGTGATGGCTGAACTCAGATCAATAGTGGGCTTGGCACATTGGTGCTGAGCAAGCATCTCACTGATTTTAGAGCCCAGAGAGGTGGTCAATTGGGATATTTTTTGTTGAGATCGCGAAGATCACACATAAATGGGCTTACCATTGGACTTCTGCGGCATTCAAAGCCCAGAGCCACTCTGTGACTCCTAGGTTCAATGGTACCCGGGCTCTGCGGCCCTGTGGGTTCGGCTTCCACTTGCATACTATGATTGTAGCTTTGGAATGTTTCTAGATTTGTGTATGCAGGGGATGGCCATTATCTTTTTCAGTTATCTGTGAGCCGAACCCTTTATGGTTTGCAATATCCTCCGTGAATACATTGGGATACCTCTTTACAATCATGCCCTTGTAATCCTCCCTCTGTTTTATAGTAGAGAAATCAGGATCAGGGCTGTTAAGGTCAGAAATTATCCCCAATTCCCTTGATCGATCATCTAAAACAGAAGGACCCATAGAAAGACATGTGTTCATATATTGTCAGTGTTTTTAAATTAAGAAACCAAGTCTCTCAGCAACCTAAGAATCTCATCTGGGTTCCCCAATCTAGATGTTTTGGGAGAAATGTCTGGGTTGAGTAGTAGTTACCAATAGGATAGATTTGTCTATCCATTCTTATTCACAATGAGTATAGGAGATCCCGAATCTGCCAGCAATTGAAATCACCTCTATGTTTAATTCACATGGGTTTCCTACGTTTACATAACATATTATCTTCTACTATATAGCTTTAAAATAGATTCATGTCGTCATCCCGACGAATATTCCTTGCTCTTGTTCCTCAATTCAACTAGTTTTACCTTTCTTCCACCCCTTTGTTCCTGTGACATTTGCTGTCAGTGACCAACCAAGCCATCTGGCACATTTCTTTGTTTGGTGGGACACATTTATCATTAGCCAAATGATTATCTCTGCACCCACATCTACTAACACTTTCTATCATCCCAAGTGTAATTTTGACTTTGTGTTTAGTGTCTTGACAGCGAGTTATTACGATTGTTTGTATGTGGATATTTTCAGACTTGAGTTTTTGCAATACGTAGATTGTCTATACGTAACTATTTTTCTTCGGACAATGCTGCTTTGACATCACCTGTTAATATTATTTAGCTATTCATTTACTTCCTCCCGAGGCAACTCTCATCAGCCCACAGTTTCTCCTGGATGTTCTTTTAACTCATAACTGTTTGTTAGCGAATAAGTTATTCATCGTGCAACGCATAGACCTGCAACCCAGTGCTAAATTCTTTAATGAAACACAAAGTCTTTCCGACTCTTCTTGTCTGTTTTGTTTAAAAAAAAACTTGAATCTCATGCAGAAACTGAAATAGTAGGTTTGAGCGCCAAGGGGTTAATCTTCCATTGCAATCAGGTGGGCATCTCCCTCCTCGGCTTTTTGTTAGTCGTTGTGATCTTCATGCTTTTTGCCTAAACAGTGGAGAAGAATTTTCTTTTTCCTCTCAGGAAGTGAGTTCCTTTTCATCCTCGAATGTTGAGATGTAGTTCTCCAAAATATTCTGCTTCATTCCTCCCATTCAAAGGAGAGTCATCACTGTGAGCGGAATGAAAAGGCTGCTAGTGGGAGAAGGTTCCACCATGTTACCTGATACATATTAGGATGTTTTTTTTTAAAAGCGAAAAATTCGCAAATGGCTTCTATGTCCCCATTTATTTTGTGGTTGCGCAGCAACCTGCTTAGATTGGGGTGTCGTGTGCGATGAGCTATAGTGGGCAATTCACGTGGCAACTTCCTGTGCAAGTACTGAATCAATGTGTGTATAACTAGTACAGAGGAACACGTGGGCTGTGATACGCAAAGTAAAACACACGCATGAATTGCACTTGAATAAGAAGGTGTCTGAGGATCAGACTGTGCATTTGCCTGCTGAATACATCTTGTCTTGTCATTTTTTTTAATTTGGTGTGCTTTTGATCTAGCAAACACGTGTATGTATTTACACTCAATTTTTTTTTTTAAGCTCCCGATGGTTGTGTAAGGTGTGTGTCAGAGTGACTACTACTTTAACACTGTACTTTTAAAGTCTCCTGATACCCCCAAAAAAACAAATATGGCTGCCTGAACGTCTCGTTTCCAGTGAGCATCTTGTAATCAGTCTACAGGCTCAGTCTGACTGGAATAGTGATTCGCCGCTTAGTATGGCGAGTCAGTTTCAAACTTCTCTACAGCGCTGCTCCCTCCACAGACACTCTTTCTTTTTTTTTCCTGCTTTAAAGCGCGATCAATCTGCCTCTTAGATCTCACCGTAATCTTGTTGTAACGGTGTTGCTTCAGTTCCAGCTGGGCTATAGCATGCCTCTTCTGCTCGCGCTCCGGTCCTGAATTACGCTGCTCAGTTCTAGTCTGGCACACCGGAGAACTTCTATCTTCTTTCTTCCAGCAGACTTGCTTCCTTGGCATCAAGGTTTTCTGCCCTAGGGTGAGACCGCAGGAGTTCACAGGGCGGCCCTCGTAAGTTAAGTCACGAGAACTCTACCATAATCAGCCTAGGTTGGTATGGTGTCAGTGGACCCTGTCGCCAAATTTGTAAAGATGGACCCAACGCAGTGGTAGGTTCGGTGCTGTTGCTTCATGTTCACCAGCTTTACCAGAAGGCACGTCTCGCTTAGGGAAGTACAAAAGATCTAAACAGCTGTCAATAACCGTCGCATGCCCAAGGTTCTACCATGGAATCAAGGACGTCATAGAACAGGCATGGGCCTTGCCCAGCTGAGAGAAGCAAGCACGAGGCCAGCGAAGGACAACAGGC